>CABFPE010000171.1:170938-194578 GCA_900660155.1 Hofstenia miamia | reverse complement strand
TATATATATATATATATATATATAAATCATCAGCATATTAGGACCAATTTAGGATTGTTTTAATGGAAGAGCCAAATTTAGTAGGTCATGCAGTATCCTATGAAAGAGTGGAAGGGCGGATTGTGAGCTGGGGCGAAAAACTAATGAACTGCAGGCTCATAGATGGAATCGGATCCAACAAATGTTGGATCCGATCTGATCCAGATACGATCCAATCCGAATTTTTAAAAAAATTTTAGTTACTGATTCGAAACGGATCCGAATATAAAGAAGTATTCTAACAATAAATAAAAATGGATTTAAAATATATTTACGTTTTTTTTCAAATGCGAATAAAAAATTTATCGTTCTTCAATAATGTCTTGAGATTAAAAATATACATATACGATATACATCGAAGGACAGGGTCGGACATGGATCGAGGTATTGGAAAAATAAGACGGCTTACGCAATAGTGCATGCTGATCAACTCAAATGCTATGTAAATTAAAAGCAATGTGTTGAAAAATCAATGCTAAATTTTAAATTACAATAGTATCAAATGCTCTTCTAGTAGTACAGTCAAATAAAGTCAATTTTGGTAAAGCAAATAAAAAATTTCAAGAAATGTTTTTGTCAACGATCATAAGATGGGCCTAAAATTTTCGGCCAATGTCCCTCTATGTTTGAAATAGATTGCTTCTTTTGTCTGAAATTGTCCACCCACAAGAAGCAAATCCGTTTCGGATTGGTTTAACTTTGATTATGAGTGGAAATTGATAATTCGCTCTGCTAAAACTCCAACAAATTCACTTAGGCATATTTGTAAGCTTTATAGTAATCTAATTCCTAAAATTTTCATCAATTATAAATATAATGTAGGGCCTATTTATAGAGTTCAAATAGTTTAGCTTCATATGGTATTAGCGCCCTCTTACTGTTAATTATATTATGTACAAGTCAAAAGATCCCAATTTTGCAAAGCTACTATGAATTTGGAATTGAAGTTGTTTCAAGCAACATAAAACTTACTTCAAAATTGAAGCTAAGGAGCTGAAAACAAGAATGACACAAACAACGGCACATTAAAGAACAAACCCAAAATATATATTGCAAGATTATAAAAATAATTTTAGTAGAGTGTATTAAAATCTGTGATAGAAAAATTAATTTTTCAAACAAAACTTCAGATTTAAATATAAATTTTGAATTTTACTGAAATTGGATGGTACTAATTTGGATTAAAATTTTTAAATTATGTAACGGCAACAATAAATATATTAATACACTATTAATAGTATGCCGACGGTATGGTTCCAAAAACATTCTTGTATTAGTGATTGTAATAATGACAAACCTTCTGAGTACTAAGTTGATCTTGGAATTGCAAGTTGCTTAGAGTGCATATTTAAATGAAATTTTTTGATTGAAGAGCATCCCAAATTATATTAGTATTCTTACAATTTTGCAGTGTTTGCAAAAGCTAAAAGCATTCCACATTTTTAGATATGAAGTATTCGTCACTAATTTTATAAGTTGTTGGAAGGTATAAGGGGGAACCTGTTGTGTGAACAATCAAATTCAATTACAAAATTTCATTTAGATTGAGATTATTAGCCCACTTAAATTGGGATTCAATGTAAAAATGTGTCAAATTTATAAAATGCACAGATACACAAGTTTTAAAAAATTTTTGGATCCGAAGTTTCTCAAGATGAAGATCCTATCCGAACCGATCCGATTCCATCTCTGTGCAGTCACAATTTGTCCCTAATCTTTCAAGACAGTACATTTTAAAAAAATTCCACTTATATTCTCAGTTTGTTCTGCAGTTTGTATTCAAGAAACTATTCCAAGTACTTAGTGAAAGTTGATTTTATTGTTTTTCCATACACCTTCTATTTTGGAGTTTTTGAATCTATTTGTGGTAACATACTGAATATTGAATTAAAAGTATGCGGTTTGACTGCATCCCAAGGAAAACAAATGTGGGTTGTGGAACGGGTTGATTATTGGAAAAAATATATGGGCTGCGGGGAAAGTCCAGGCTAAATAATAACGATCTCTTGTTACCCTTGATCTTATGTCCCAGACTTTCTTTACAAAAGTAGGACTCATTCTTCTATTTTTTGGATTAATTTGGACATTTATGTAATGTGTCAGTAAGCATTTAATTTAGGCTTTGTCTATTATAATCAAGGCTGGAATGGGTCAATATTTTTTAACTCAACCCAACCCGCAGCGCACTTCAACTTTGATGGGTAAACCCAACTCAAACATCATGACCCAAACCAAACCGCAACCCAACCTGCAACTCAAGTTTCTTGACCCAACCCAGGTTCCGATCCGCATTTTGTTTGTCTCCACAACCGCACTATACAACACCTGTAATGTTTGCACTTGCTTATTGAAAAAAAGTAAACAATAACAAAACGATTTAAAAACATGTTTAAAATGTTTACAAGTAGATGTTTCCCACTTTAAGGAGAGGAGAGAGACTTCCTCCTTTGTCCGCGACAATATATCCTGCAGTTGAGAAATGTCTTTCGCTCTCTGCGGAACGACCTGCTTGTAACACAAATATTTTTGTGGAGTTATAATACAAAAGAGGCAGCGAACATTTTTGCGTCTCCCTGAAATCCATCGGATCGCAAATTTGGCTGAAATAAATAGACATGCATCTGTAAATACTTAGCTCTGCATCTATTTCAATTTGCTTCTAGCCGAGTTTTTCAATCCCGTCAAAGGTCTCATCAATAAAATCAGACGGTTTTGCTTTTTTATTTGGTGATAACATAAGCAAGTTGAAATTAATATATTAAAGCGCAAAACGATCTGAGAAATCATAGAGTGAATAGAGAATCGACATGCAAATAACCCATATCCAACGTGCAGGTCCACCCAACCCAACCTGCACTTAAAAGAATTTGACCCAACCTAAACCACGACCTGTCCGGGTTTGCGTCAACCTGCAAACCTGCTCGGGTTGACCCAACCCGTTTCCAGCCTTTATTATAAAGTGCTATAGTAGAAAACGTTTTCATTTCATTAAGCAATATATGAGAATAAGCTTGTGAAGAATAGACTATCAGAAATGAATAATTTGTGTTTTGATTTCAATATTAGCAAGTTAATAATAGGTTTATTCCGCAGGTCAGCAATGACTCCTATATCCATCTATTATTAGGCTTAGGCATACTGATACATTTCCGAATTTTGCCACATTCGTCATGCTTGAAGACTATGTAAACATCATAGTCGCAGGAAAAGCTCTCATGATGATGCTGAAGAAGTTATCTCAGTGTCAGCCGCCACACCTAACTGGTGAAAGGATAACAATTTCATTTTAAGTAACTCTAAGTCTACAAATTTTAAATAAAGAATTCCAAAATCTTGTTTATTCATCCTATTTAGGTGTCATTGAAATGAACTGAAAGGCTTGAGTATTCGATTTACTGATAATCTCTCTTTTGCTCTTCACATTATCAGAAGTTAATATTATATAAGTTGGCTGAGCATATACTATATTACGGCATTCAGGTTTGGGGGGGGAGATCTCCAAAATTATCCCTTTGACAAAACAGACTCTGTGTATCTTGAATGGAGAGATGTATATACAGGCATTATAGACGTGTATTTCCTTACAAAAATTACAGCCAAATGAAAAACGAGAAGATATATAAACCTATTTCGCGGAGTCCGGATCGCATGATACAAAATATGCTCCTTTCTAAGATTAACTATTATAACTAAGAATGTTTGCTTATTGACATTTCAGATCATTTCACTATGCTTAATTACCATTTTGTTTTATTATTTGTGAATCATTTGTATTTTAATAATATAATTAAATAGAGTTAAAGCAATATATTTGCTAAAAAGTTACAAATAAAATAAAGTATAAACTAATCTAAAGCTACAAACTAATAGGCACAATATATAATAATAGTAAAAAATCAATGTTTGTATGACTGTTTGTGTAGATGTTCAATATTGTGCTTATGTCAGAATGCATGAAGTGTGTCGCCTAGTGTAGATTGTTTTGTTAGCAGTGATTTTATAATTATTTTCTACTCGCTTTTCATAGTCTAAATTGTTCTAAAATTTTATTGATACGTGACAAAAACTATTAGAATTTTTATCTGAACGTTGAAACTTTTGTACCGCTCATTTAACAATTTAACATAGTCTTTTAGGAAGAGAAGTGATGTTCGACGAGATTTCAATTTAAATAAAATGGATAGCCTATGCAGATGAAGCTTGGTAGAACAGTGATAATATTTTATATTTATTACGATATACTAATGCTTCGTCATGCTATTGCGCAAAGTTTAGAGTTTTTTATACACCAATAAATTTCTTTAATTGAAGCATACGATATTTAGAATTTAGATCAGTTAAAAGAAACGAACATTATTGAAAATGAGATAAACAGAAAGCATGTATTCGTTGTTTATGATAATTGCTTGATATTACATTGCGTAAGTGATAAAGATATCGAATGCCTGCAGTCATTTTTTGAATCTTCTTAAGTACGAATTTTTCAAATTTTAACTCATTATCTATCTTAACTCATAAATAGCTGACTGATTCCACTTTGCTTTATTGGCTCATTATTTATCTTTAGTTCTGTATCACTTATTAGATTTCTTTGTGCCTTCGGTGAAAATTGTTTTGATTGTTTGAGATTAACAGAATTGTGTTTTTACGTATAATGTGAGAAATTGAAATTTCCAAGTTCTTTGAATGAATTTAAATGATTTAGTATTTGAGTTTTGTCGATTACAATCGTATTATTGATGTTTAATTCATTTATTTCGAATGAAAGACCTTTAGATTTTCCAATAAATAATAATAATTATTATTATATAATTTCAATCAAAGATGATTTTTTGCTTTGCCCTAGTGTACAATGGTTAGAGGGGATGAGGTAGTAGATATAAACCCCACCTGTAGATATTTGTAGTACAAATCACGATATTCAATATTTTAATAACAAACGCTATTAGTAAAATATTCAAGAAATGCGATGGTCTGTGTGGTTCATAAAAAATCCGCAAGAAGTATCTTCGAAAATGGCTGGGTGAGAAAGCTGATTAAACATTACCAAGATATGTACAACGACTAATATTGCGCTGCTGTTTTGTTGTGTTAGATGGATGGAACCCAATTAAATAGGTAAGAAGACAACAGTGATAAGTATAAAACTAGTAATAAGGCCGCAGTTAATTGTGGGCAGTGTTGCAATAATAGAGATCCAAAAATAGTACGTTGTGTGGGAACCCAAGGGCTATGCCCGAATCGTCCTGGAGAGTAACCTCCTCGCGGTGGTTCCTGGATAGGCGGAGACGCTGAGCCAATACTTGATGGGCGCGTCGCTTTGTGGAGTCCCGAACCTAGAGTGGACGTTAAACAATAGGGTATAAGAAGGTGCAACCATGTGTGCTTTGCACATATGGGGGCGGTGACGATGATGTTCTGTGGAGCAGACGGCGACGTCTATGCCCAGAGCCGTAGAGTGCGTCTACGAGGGCAGTTATACAGAGGATTTTCCTCTGTCTCTGGCCTCTAGATAGGCCTAGGCCAGCATTTGCTGAGCCTTACCTATGAGGGAGCTTTGCTTTGTCATGGGTTTTAGTTATGATCCGACATTCTAAGTCACGGAGATTTTAGGACGTCACTTGGTGCTTTGCACTCAAGTGTATAAATATCTCCTAAATAATCAGGATCTCCATAACAGGCAGACGCAGGTGCTCACGAGTTACCTCAGTTAGTAGCCTTGGTTGGCGAAAGCTGTAGAGAGGCGCAACCCTCTCATGAAGCTCGGCCTTCGGCTTCACTCTCTGCCGATCAGACTCAACACAGATCAGCACTCTGCGTGCCAGGGGTCGCCAGAGGGCAAGCATGATTAAGCCGGCCTGCACACTTCTAGGGGAAGTGCCAGAGCAGATCTGTTGCCACCCACTCTTCAGTCCGTTGACTGGTAGAGTAACCCCGACCACGTTGTGTGAATGTAGATTTTGTTGAGATAGTTTAACAACTTTACAAGCTTACAGCTTTGTTCAAGCAAGGCAATATACAGTTAATCAGTTAATCACTTTGTTCAACTGCTGAAATATAGTAAACCGTCTATATTCGTTTTTTATCCAAGGTGGTCGAAATAGCATAACTTATCTTATGAGTGTAGTAAGTACTGAATGATCACTTGGCTTTCTGAAAGGAGTGCAAAACACAATGGGGCAAAAGTCTCTGAGTGCATCGGTTGTTTAGAAAATCCGCAAGCAGAAGGTTAACAAATTCTGTAATGATTTTATAACCAAACTAATATATAAATAGTTTTCAAATGACAGCTTTAAACTTTAGTGTACAGCAATATTTTTTTATATATTTACGAAATTAATGTTATACGATCGTTTTTAAGTTGGTTTTATATATAGGCACCTGGTTGTGTAAAGATAATCTTGCATGTGCTAGAATTTCAATAGGTTTTCTATTTGCTGCATCTAATACTTACTAAATTTATTGCTGAGGGTTTTCTTGTCGAACCGCCTTCCATTCTTAAGACGAAGTCACAATTGGTGGGCAAAGCAGGTTTGCTATTACAGGAAGAAACGGAATAGTACTGGGCTGGGTTCAAAAATCAGACACAGTTCTAATGCTAGCCTACACTGACAAATTTCCTGTTTCTGAACATTTATGGGACGAGAAAAATGTATTAATAATGAAAATGATGCGTTCCTTTCATGTAGGATTTTCAAATGAATTCTATTTTATTTAAAGTTCTTTACAAACAGACCATGAAAAACGCGGTTAAGCCTAGTGTGGACTTTGTTGGAACCAAATAACAGCATTATGCAGGGGTTTCCGGATTATTCAATTTTCACAATTGCGCATAAGTGAATAATTTCCTCAATATTTAATTGTTTCCAAGGTAAAACAACATTCCACAATATTAAATTCTAATTATTAAACTGCAATGACCTCGTACGAAACTAATTTGCAATGCTTGACCTTACTGTATCTAGCTAGATGGAGACATTCCAGTTGATTCATGCTTCGATCTGATTCAAAGCGACTTTATTGGAAATCGTGAATAAAGGGCGACAATAACTTAAAAAGCTAATAAATTAATTAAGCAATTCGTGCGCGTTTGCTGCGTGAATAAAGAGAACTGAAACTTGGAAATTGAAGTTCCGTTTTCCTTACATCAATTGAGCATGATTGATCGTGTTCTAATTTATAACTGGAGACCATTTCTAAATTTTAATTTAATTTGAGTCAAAATGTTTGCCAAAAATCTACTCTATTACGCCGCCAACAAAAGTTGTTTTCGTAAGCATATTATGACATTTGTACGGCAATTTCATTTCAAGAATGTTTCAGAGTGGATGGTCTCTACACAAGAGAGCATTCCAATTTTCATCATGCATCAAAACAAATTGCCAATGCTGAGAGGCAATGCGTAAAAGGTGTTGACTATTTAAACGTCATTTTAACAATGAGAGAAATTTTTTCATGCCGGCTTATTCATAACATCAAGAAATAGTTAAATATGGTACAGAAACTAATAGTTATGGGGTTTGTAAGATTTGAAATCAATGCAGATCTCCATAAATTTTTGAATTTTTGTACATTACTTGGTGAAACCATTTGAAATTTTTTTTAAAAATTTTGTACTCTTATTACATTATTGTAATTTATATAGGTCTAGTTTGAGTCCAGTATCACTGTGTTTGGGATAGTCTAGAAAATTTAAATTGATTTTTTGGACAATTGTGTAAAAAAGGTTAACCACTTAGGGGTGGGGGCCTCCATCAGCCGACTACTATTGGCGGCGCAGTCGGCTGAGCGTCATCTATAGAACTGGATTAGACGATATAATATTGCAAATAGGAACCCTATAAGGCTTTTTGTTCAGTGAAAACGTTCATGATGCAAGCAGTATTGTGAACTATCTATCTGCAAAGAGGTTCATCATGCGCATACAGGCAATCTGATTAATTTTATGACACATTTCGTTTGCCTTGATATAGTTTTAGTTATCGATCGGCTCCGTCGTCTAAATTTTACAGCGGTGGCTCAGCCGGCTGGCGCCCAGCTCTATAACCAAGTACTTAAAGCAAATGAAAGTACAGTACACGACATAAATATATTGCATATATATATATATATATATATATATATATTGAAATTTAGTGTTGCATTTTGTATAACTATATTTTAAGAAGGAAGCTTTAACAATTTGTAACAATTAATGAAGAAAGATATTTACCAGCAGTTGTTTACATTTGCTGTCAAGCAATGCAAGTGACACGCCTGTCAAATAGCAGAAGATATGAAAACAATTATCAACTCCATAGCAACCACTAGCGTAAAATTTCTGAAATGTTGTGCATCTACGCAATAAATACATTAAAATATTCAGTTATAGTTTTGCACCTATAACATTGTAGTATTATACCTTACTTTAGCTATTCAACTTTATGAAAATACTAGCACCTCCAATTAAACGCTATTAGAAATTTGATTGAAAATGCTTTCTTTATGAATATTATATCTGTAATCATAAAGCGTTTTCTTCATTTCTTTGGTATTTAAAATATTCGATTATATAATTTACACTAAATCTAAGATTATTCTTTGAGAACTTTGAAAACAGCTCTTCATTGCAATTCAATATGACTATGAACATATGTGAATTTTAAAACATAGGGTGCGTGAATTCTTAATCAAATTCAATCTAGGTTTTTTGATCGAAATTAACAAAATATAGATCTTGCTTAGGCAGTGATAGATACAAAAACAAAGAGGTTGTCCAAGGCCTTAGAAAATTCCCTCTTACAAATAAATACGCCTATTCCTAAAGAAAGTAATTATTAAAAGAAAACATATGTATTACGTGTGGAATTTGTATGGGGCATTATCTTATGTACGCATATAAATAATATATATATATATATATAATGTATATATATATATATATATAAAATCATAATTTCAATTAGTTGCAAACAAAAATACCTGTGTATTAAGCTTTCTTTACGTTGTAAGGTAATAAGTTAAGTGCATTTAATGTAAACATTTCGTTACTTTCAAAGTCACAATTAATGCTATGGAATTCACGTGATATAAAATCAGCTGAATTTAAGGCTAATAGGCCTTAGTGCTGCAAGCGGGTAATATTTTTCTAACTCAATACAAACAACTTTTACAGAAAGAAAACCCAACCCAAAAAGAGGTTTTAAAGTCTGACTCAGCCCATTCCGACTCAGCCAAAAATGCGACAATGTCTGTCACTAGAAACTTTGATAATAAAACCAATCCTCCAATCTTTATGCAAAAGTTCCTTAAGCTAGTAATCATTGAAAAATACGATAAATTTTATTGCAGATAATCTCAGGTACTCACACTTGTAAGCCGAAAAATGTAATTGTTAGACCAGAAAGCCATCAACAAAAAATTAATAGTTTGAACAAAATAGAGATTTTAGTACATGATCCACCGACATTGATTAAATAACATCGATCGAAAAAATGTGCACATATTGTGAGAGTGTATTTAGCATTTGAAGGTTATTCATCACGCAGTTGTTAAAATTATTTAACAATCTTACGCAATTTTCTCCTCTTTTCTACATGAAAGCTTGACAGCACACTTCAAACACGCAAAGTAAAACATGAATCAAGTAGTTATAACATTTCTAATGCAATAATGACGTACCACGAAAGTTTAATAAGGGCATCCAAATTTTAACCGCCCAATTTACTATATTTAAGTTTGCAGTGATTTTTTAACATAGGAAACATAACTATGATTTCCGCAGTATATACTAGCTTGTTTTTTTAAGCTAGAATTTTTTTCGAAACAAAATAGAGAATAATTTGTCACTTAACATTATATATATTTTCAGACATATTAATGTTTTTAGAAAATTTAATAAATCCACAAACTTGAAATGTAATATTTGATATGACTGCATAACGTACATTCAATGGAGAATTTAAATTTAATGAGCTTTCATTTCAGGGTTTTTAATAATATATTGCAAAACACTTATTGGCTCAGAATTTCATCACAATAATATTTTTTTGGAAAATTTTTGGAAACTTTTTTGACAAATTATATAAAATTTACTCTAGAAAAATTGTTTGAATATTTTGCTACAATTGTGGATTTTTTGGATAAAATTTGTTATTATGGGTTATTTTGTAGAAATCTTAGCAGCTATATAAAATAAGTCAATGAAAAATGAAATTTTAGAACATAAATATTTTGCATATACTGTTTATCCTATTAGGCATTATTGCAATAATTCGTAAACTATATTTCAACTAGCTCAACTACCTGAATGGACTACTTGTAGAAATTAAGCGGTACAGTTTTTACATTTCAAGAAGTTAAGATATATGATGTTTCATAAAATAACTAAAAACAAAAAACCCTATTGAAATATGCTGCATCAAATTCCTAATTTTTAGAAATGTAATATACAACTACAATGAATATTCAAGATTATTTCTTACTTTAAATATAGCAACAAGCGAGTATTTAAACATTAAGCTAAATGATTTTTTTCAATCCAAAAGAATGTCATTTCAATAATTTGTTCAGTTATTAAGCGGTAAAACAAAGTTCAGTTTTGCCAGATTTATCTACATATTGTCATCATATATAGGTTGGATTTCAAAATTATAATCAAATGACTGATTAGCGTTCAGTATTAAATCATTATAAGGGTTTTGTAACAGTTTGGCTAACAATATTCGAACTTAACCTTAATAAGAACATTCAGAGATATATTAAGGTCCTAAAAAACGACACAATATTCGAACTGTTTTAAATCCAAGGACTTTTTGTACGAATTATAGGTTTATACAAATATATATATATATATATATATATATATATGCTAAAATGTATATTTAAATGTGCATGCTTTTGTCAAAATATGCATTTTTTTGCCAAAATTACTATCAAAAGATGCGAAATTCTTCCAAAATGAAAAGAAGAATTAGCAAAGTTCGAAAAATATTTAAAGTTAATGTCAAGCACTTCGCAAATTTCTACTTGGACAAAAAGAGTGACTTTTTCTCATAAATGGTAGTTTATAATAAATCAAAATAATCTAATATATTGCAAAATATATTCCAATATTATATTGACAACAAATTTGTATTATAATGTATTTATTTTCCATTTTTGTATTGCAATAATATTGCAATATTCATTGCATATTATAAAATAAGAACTTTCAAGCGATACTTGAAAATGACAGCAAACATGGCGAATTAAAATTTTAGTGAAAAGTAAATACAATTTACGACGATTGTTTTTAAATTCAACTAAAAGTCTACTAAATACTAATTTTTTTACAAAAATTGATTTATTCTTGATTGCTACACTGTTCCGGATATAATCAAAAGCTAAACTATTGCTACATAGAATCAAATGTACAAGACGAACTAAACTACACATAATACGCTGCAAAACACATCAATATTGAGCAGGCGTATTAAAATAATTCGGAATGTTCGGTAGTAATTTTTTTGAAAACATAACTCACTTTGCTCACAAAATTCTTATAATTCTGGTAATTACTGATTATTCCATAATTTATAGCAGTTTAGAATCGTTGCGAATCACTTTAGCTTGTAATTTGAGGTGAATATATTGTTGCATAGCTAATCTAAATAGATAAGTCGGTAAATTTATGTAGATCATCTTATCAATAATATCGGCGATTATCGTTTTTCGATTATCGAAAACTGAACGATGGTGAATTTGTAAGATTTATTTTCTCAATATATAGAAGTACATTCCAACTATCGCTATAATGAATTTGCAAATTGTAGCAGAACCATATGTTTTATTTTATAAGCTCGTTCATACCACCTACACCCACATATGATCAATAAGTCAGTGGCAGCGGAAGGAGGTCCGAGGGCGCAGTTGCCCCTATCATCAACTTTTCAAATCAAACCTTCTTAAATTTTATAACTTAACAATAATATTCGTTTCGCCCCCACTGAAATAAGTATACATACATTTATGAAAAAGACATTAAATAATTACAACTTTTGGATTCAAGAGTATTTTAAATTCGTACAAAATTCGTAATCAACAGTCAATATACAATCATTAATTTAAAGACGCATTATCAGAACAAAGAAAATAAACGAATTGAATCAGTGCGGCCATTGTTTCTGCTGCGAATGTATCGTGGAATCAAATATTACACCAGTGAAGAATTACCGACTGCATTGCTATAGCTATCGGCAATTTTGAGCGATTGAACTATTCGAAAGAAACAGAGTTTTAACACGTGTTAATAAACTGTTAAGGAATTGGAAATTCAATTATTAAGTAAATTCCCATTTGTGGCATTAAACAACTTCAATAACATACAGTATCAGTTTAATACAAAATATATCCATTCTTTTAAGTAAAGCTACAGGTTTCATTCACTTTGAAATAACTACAAATAAATTCGAAAAAATTCCTTAAAATAATCACATTTTAGTATGTAACATTACCCCCTCCGCACATAATTAGATTAACCAACTATTCATAATGAAACTTTACTTGGGGTGCCGCAGGACAGTCGACGACTATCAATGACAAAATCCTCATAACTGTGGACAATGGTGCATCGTGTTGAAAGCGGCCCAGGCCTAAGAAATACCCCTCTAAAAGGAATGAAATTATTTTAGAAAAATACTTTTACAGACATTTGAATTGTAATTTACTGCCCATTTTTATTATCATTTTACCCCTAAGCAACCCGGGTAGATTTTAGAATATTTAAATTTATTATTGTCTTATTATTCGGCATGTAAGAAATCTGAAGGTTTTTAAGAAAATCGGCCGGGGAAACATGGTATCGTTCAAATTTAGGCCAATAATCAAAAACATTCAGCTAATTTTGGTCTGTTTTTCCATACCCTATTTTTCTCAATGTATTTACCGACAAAATTGTAAAATTTTTAATTTTAAAGAGAAATCCCCAATCATAAATTTGCAGCCGAGCTGAACTAAAGTTGAACTGAGCTGCTTGCAACACTGCCATAGATTTTTCAATATCCGAGGATTTCTAAATGTCTTAATAAACTTTGAGAAAATTGTTTGAAAATGTGGATTCATGAGCGGGCGTGGTTTACAATATTCATCAGGAAGGTGGCTAGACTTGATTTTTTGGTTAAAATCGGGACAGGTCCAGGCCGAAGTCACAAAAATCAGTCCCAGTTCCAACACTGCGGCGCCTTCAAATGTGTGCATCAGCAATAGTATTGAACTCATATACAATATTTCAGTATAGAAACGATATGCGTATTTATACACCCTCTTACAAAATTTTAAGACAAAACTGCTATTTTTGAAAATTTATGCAATGCTTTACTCAATAAAACAATCAATTGAAATGACTGCTCAAAAATCATAATTAATATATTCAGGGGTCATATTCTGGCCTCAAATTATATTGGCTTTCACCACAAGATAGAGAGATGGCTCTCTTCAATTTTCCACTAAATTCATGACCTAGCGTTGTCCTTCCCAAGCGCGTCTTTGTGCAAAGGTTGAGGTTTCCGCGCCTGTAAGGGACTCACACAAATTCTTTTCAAAAAATAAAATATTTCAAGGTATTTGTTGTTCCCATGGACATTAGACGGCATCATTATCTGACCTCTAGCTATGGAAATAATTTGAATATTTTTACAAGAATCGGATTTCTCAATGAAAAAAAATTCTTATTTACATGTAATTCAGGCATAAGCACATATTTTATTACATATTCTCATCATTTCATGAGTTGGGCCTACCACATAAATATGTCCATGTACAAAACTTTCAATATTTCGTAACAGGCTTGGATAAAATTCTTCAAAATCCGGACAAATCGATTTGCTTCGTAAAAGTATCACTAGTGGAAATAGTGTTAAAATCAATATGGATTTAACAAGTATTATTATGCACGAATTAATTAAACAATTGTATTAATACTAATTGAATAATTAATTAGTTAAAGGAACAGTACCTAAGCTTACAATGGGAAAATTTAATTAAAGTACTATCGGCTAATTACCACATAAGATAAGATTTTTGAATTTTTGCATCATTGTAAATTGCCAACTTCTATTGTCATTAAATTCGCGAATAAAATTACTAACTTGCAGATATTTAATATCCTCGTGAATTTCTTAGTGACATTTTGTTATACATTCATTTATATTATATATACATGACCATGATATAGCATGAGTATGGCCAGTGGCGTACGCAAGTGGAGACATGGTGGAATGCCCCCCTCGTCAGGTTCTCAAAAATAATTCTACTTGATTAAATCAGAAATATTTAAAAAGTTAATACATGCACACTGCAGGCAAAAAATTAACAATTCTAGTTGCTATCCGCAAAATTGTACAATTTTTTGTTTTCATAAAATATTATTTACATGACCTATAGCTAAATAGTCTTAGCCCAAGAATCATTTGATTAAAACAAACTAAGGACCAGTTTACCTATCCTCTAATCAACTATGATTCACTATCTGTTCTGACCATTACATCGAGGTCATACCAGTCTCATGAAAAATTTTGGTCATGTGGTTCCAATTGAGTAATATGAAAATTCGTGATATTAGTTTCGTTGTTTACGGTCCCAATCCCTAGTTAGTCTCACACCCACTGAAATATTTAGTGCCAAATCTCACTCGCATCGGATTAAATGGTCCTGCAGAATCATAATATGCACGTACCAAGCAACAAATAAAATTTCACTTATATATGAAGGTATGATATGTAAAGAATATGTCTAGTAATTTTAGCTATGGTTGGGATTACTGTTTTAAGTTAGTTGACAGATTATACAGTGAGTAAAACCATGATCCATGTCCAGACTTTTACCCCTAGAAGTGTGACTACTAATTTCGTTTTAATCAGAATCCTCTGGTGACCTCTGATGCGCAGACAGATGTGTAGAGCTTGATCATCGTAGTAAAGCCGAACGCCGAACTTTCTCCAACCAAGGCTGCTAACGGTAGTAACTTAGTGAGCACTTTCTGCCAAAAAACTACTGTGGCAGAGTAAGGCTGCCTTGCTTGAATAGCAAACGTTGGCTCTTGAGCTATCCCATAGGCCACATGAAAGACAAGGTTAACTTATGAGATGCGATCATAACTCAGGAACTAGTAGCAGTTTTTTTGACAGTATTTCCACTGGGCCGACATCTGCTCACCACAAGCAAAGCAGACCGGCTTAACGACCGTCGCCAGCACATGTGAACAAAGTATACATAGCAGCAACTTCATTTATCCTATTGCTTAACTTCTTTTGTACGTACGCGAGTTCATATACTTACGCGACTTCTAAGTCATTGGCGTTACCCAGGAACAACCGCGTTGAGGTTGCATCACCACAATGATTTGGGAGCACTGTCTTTTAGGTTAGCTATATATGCTTAGTCAAATGCATACGCCGCCGATAATAACGAGAGAAAACAGCAGAGAGGTCAACTTATTAATCATTTAATGACTTTCTTGCGTTGTGTTGTGCCTGTTGTTTGACACAACAGCATTTTGCTGTTGTGTTGTTTTGGTTGGTTTGTGAAAAATCTCTCACAATGGTAACCTGTTAGGCGAGCTACGTATAGACCCTATACATATATTAGTGTTCTGCGGCCAAGGAAATTTTGACCTTAGACGTGAGTTGGCCCAAGTCTTTGGCCGTAGCCGGCCGTTAGCTTGACTTTCTTGCCGTAGTAGGCACTTTTTACTACTACTAATCTAATACTACAATTTTCAAGGGAACGCTTAAAACATGCTCATAGTCGAATAATTAAAGAAAATTATCAAAGTTTCAAAAAAATGCAAATAAAAAATATGGAAATAAATTGTTGATCATAATGTTCAGAAATTAATCTTAGCAGAGATTTTAGTCGCAAAACAAAATATTTGGTTGCAGTCGACCATTGACCAGGGCTATGGCCGGCTAACTTCTAAGGCCGTGTCTGTGGCCATGTGCGCAGAACACTAACATATATATGTATATGGGTCAGGTTCACTGTCCAACTGATACATTTGCATTCATATTTTACGTATTTTTTCGGTTTCCTATCGTTGCTCAATTTGTTTTATAAATAACATATGCTAAATTATAATTACTAACAACAATAGCATTAAAATACTGTCAAAAATTCTTTATTAATGGAAGCTTTAGAATTAAATTTGCAAGCAGATTTGTGTGTTTATAGGAATACGAACGTCAGTCAATAATATAATGAATTAATGAAATTTTCTTTTTTTTACACTTTTCCAGATATTGCTTAACCCAAGCATAAACAATGACATTTCATGCGGGTAATTCATGGGGTGCTTTTGAACTCACGAAGAGTTTTCTACAACGGTGTAACAAATAAATATAACTATGTGCTGAGTTGTGCTAGAAATTGTTTGAACTTTAATATTTGATCAATGATGAATAGTTTGACACCAGACATGTTGTAGATAGCAAAATAGTTCGCCTGCAAACCTGCTTGCCTTTTTCAATGCCTGCTACTAAGAGGCACACTTCTGTGGAAATTGTGGGAAATAAAAATATTTTCAGTGCAAATTTTCTTGTAGTGAGATAAAATTATACCAAATATGATTGCTCAACTTTAATGTATAGACCGCCTCATAGAGAGAGGCATTGTTGGCAGACACATAGGAGTGTAATTCGTACTTCACGGTCCCATTTTTATTAACATGTAATATAGTTACCATTTTGGCCTACCCTTCCAATATAATGCCTGGCACTTTCAACAAAATTACGTATTTTCGTTAAAATTGATTATCTGCATACAGTTCTGCTTACAATAGCTGAATTTTTTTAATTGAGAGCCTCATGTTATATCAAAAACTATTTTTTCCTGCTGCATTTCTTTTAAAAAAAACTGAAAACAGATTTTTGTATAAATCCTCATTATATGAGATTTTTTATAGTTGACAGACTAGCATGGTGATTTATCAATGATGTGTGTATAAAATATGTATGTTTGTAAGCTTGAAATTGTTTAATAATAATAAAAATAATAATAATAATAATAATAATAATGTTTATTTATAAATGAAAATGAATATAGTTCATTACAAAAATGATTATCGAATTTTTAATAAGTTTTCAAAACTGCTCATAAACATTATTCGCAGCTGAATGCGTATTTTTTAACCTAAACTTGATTGAATTTGTCATGGTGTCCAGAAAACATATATCAGGAGCTAAGTGAAATTATTTTGGTGAAAAAAAATCTATTCTTCATCTTAAAGATGCTTCGACAAATTGAATGTGAAGTCAATTGCTTGTTTGCTTTAGAATTCAAGTAGCTCAGAAAAATAAAATTCAAAATCGAAATTTGACATAAAAAATCCATCTTTATAAATACATTGATTATTTATAGCAGTTAAGTTATTATTTTATTTTAAACCTGGAAATTTATGAAAGCAGAGGGACGACGTTTTTATTAAGGATCCAAAAAAATTCGAATTATATGTTCGCAAATTAATCGAAAAAATACCTTAGTATTTTACTTAAAATATAAAAAATACCCTACTAGTTCATTTTATTTTTTTAAGAATTTAAGTTTTTTCACTCAACGTTAGAATGTTGCCACTTAAATTTACTTGTGCAGACCCCGGAATGGATAAAGAGTTCAATTCGCTTGGAGATTTCCCAAAAGATGCCATTTATTCAACCCTTAACTTGTTAACTTGAACAATTTTTCTATTCTATACAATTGATTGCTATTTATTATATCGACTAGCTTCCAATTGTAGGCCTAAGTCGGTTAAATCCACAATTTATTTACCGGAGTGGATTTCTGTTTCAGGTCATATTTAGAGACACTCCTAAATATTTTTTCGGTTTATGAATAGGGTGTTTAAGCTGTTTCAATTTTGTTTAATGACTACAATGTACATGAATGCAAGATTGGAAGAAAATTTTAGGTTTCGCATTCCAATGGGAGGAGTATAACTTTCATAATCTTGAATTGGAGTGTTGCTGGTTATCAATCTTGTGAAAAAGATCAAAACTATTAAGAATGAACAATATGACAACCTTTATGCACAGGGAAAATTTACCTTGTAACTTAACCATAGTTCTAACAATAGCATCACAATCATTAACTAGTTTGTAAAATACTAGCTCTTTTTGTTGGCAGTTAAGGACTAATGCTGAAAAAGGATGTAGACAATTCTATTTTAAATGATGTTCGTAAAAATCATAACATATTCTAGGGGTATGTAAGGTAAAATAAGATTTTTAATCGATTATTATTCAATAATTTCATATTATTTTTGTAGTCACGATAAATAATTTTAGATATTAAAGTTTTCATTTGATCGTGCGCAATGTTATTAAAAACGTAAAGATAAAATACACTGCATAATAAAAAACATTATATTCCGATTTTTTTAAATGCACTAAAATCTATTATTTTCTGCTAACTGACACACACACTTAATTTTCAACCAGATGCGCCGACTTCCTCTACAACTCTATTTCTAGTTTAGCGTGAGTTTTCATAAATGAAAAAGACGCGTGCCAGATCGTAATTATGTTTTTAGACTATTTTATTGTTCTTTGTAACCATTACAAAAAATTATTAAATGCGTAAAAATAGCTTTTATGTGCGATCTTAAAAAAAATTGAAATATGTATTTAATAACAATGATTGTTTGTATATGCCAATTGATAATGACTACAACATTCCTGGAACATACAACATGTATATAATATATGTATAGTTTAAATATAGCAATGGATTTTTTTCTATATTCTCAATCTATCACTTGGAATTCTAAAAGTATACTTTTTTATGTTTCGATAGAGAAACTTGAATGTGCATTCCAGCAGCTGATTTTTTCATTTATATTTGTACGGTTCCTGACTACTAGGAACGGGACAGAAATTAATGGAATATTAAAATCTTCGCTATTATTATTTACAAAAGTAATTGCTGATAATGCGCAAATTTCATTGGATGTCATGAAATAAACTCTACTTAATTATAGAAATTACTCCATTGCCAAAAATTGATTGATTGTTTGTAGTGTTTTTTGTCAATGAACATAAATTGTAATTCACATGAAAATTACTTTTATAGTTATTGCCATTTCACTAGTATCAACTACTGATTTAAATGTTTAGCTTTATTTCGAGAAGAAACATACAAGCCGATACTTTATTAGGGAATCTAGCTTATAAGACATATCGTATTTATAATAATATTTATTTAAATCTGAAAGACAAACGTAGACTACGAGTTTTTGACATAAATTCACTTCTGATTAGATATCTAAACATTGATTCATTGACGATTTTGCTCTTAAATAACAAGGTTTCCTAATCTCAATGAATTTATGCTGCATTGCTGCTTGCTTTAGAGGCTTCTAAAAATAACTGATATTGCACAACTTAATTCTACAGTAAGTTTTGTAACTTTAGGGAGAATATTCTACTTTTTCAGAATCTTGATATCAATTCAACTACATTTTACAATAAATTTCTCCAGGAAGATACTAAAATACCTCCTGATATGAAAGTTCATTCAATACTCAGTTTGACTTCGGCAATGCTTTGCATCAAAGTACTGCTTCAAATGTAAATTCAAAGCAAAATGCAGGACTATTCGATTTTATCTATCAAATGGCATTGCTTAGCAACTGATATAAACGTCAATTAATATTAAATGAATTCCATGAGTATCCTGCAATTACTTACACCAATTTAAATTGAATTCATTCAGTTTCCGCATACATAAACTAATATTTATTGTCTATTTTAAAAAACATCCTTATCTCAATAAAATGCGCATGAAAGCCAGAAGTCTCATCAAATATGCCAAATCTGTTTTGACTTAGATTAAAAGCTATTTGCATTCAAATATAATAAAAAAATTAATGGCATTCACTGAATATTATATCAAATCAAAGTTAATAGTAATATATTTGAAATAACTTTATATTCCATGTAATAGTTTTAGTATGAAATAATGTTAATGCATGTGCTGTCAAACAAAATTCACTTTCAATTGTTAAACTATAATGAGACAATAACACATTGAAATCCATAGAGCATGCTGCTTAATTGTGCACTTCATTCTTCATTCCATGTACGAGATTTCCATAACATATTTAACAAACGCACTAAGCGTGAAGACAGCAATAGCAGACTATTGTTATGGAGATGTTTTGTTTGAATGGTATTTAATTAACAAGTGTGAATTCATTATTGTTGTTATTTAACATGCTCTTGGATTACCTTCAATATTCAAATGTAAGAAAAGTAATTTAAATATAGTTAATGATTAATTCATAAAGGTTAATTATATTGCTAAAAATGTAAAAAAACTTACTTGAATGTTTGAAACTGGAAAACAATCCAAAATGCGTCCAGGAGGTTGTGGAAACTCACTGCTGAGTGTATTAATGTTGAAAAATTGTTTGGTAATATTCACTGATAAAAAAGCAGCTAAGCGTGGCTTTTATTTATACATTTTTAACGGTGTGAGTTACACGGAGTGATATATAGGGACGAGATAGTGAATGCATCTAATTTACTCGCGTTTTCCACTAGAAGCGCACTCAGATGCCGTTAGAAGCGTCACAATTCCTTCCTCAACGCTACCTGCACTGCATGGAATGCGAAATTATTAAGAGCAATGCATTACGCATAAAGTTTGTCAACTTAATTTTAAAATTTATGTGTACTTTAAAACTACATGCGCAACAATAGGCCTATTGTATCTCTTTAAGAAAAGAAGTTATCAGTTATTGAAGTATTTGAGCTGTTCATTATTAATATGCGCATAACCCTCTAAAAAATCTAAGAACATTTTCCAAAGGTGTTCTTATAGCTACTTATAAGTTAAGATGAATTATGATTATTAAAAGATGTATTATATTTGGCTATTGCAGAATGCAAAACTCCTGCATATAACTACTTGCTAGCAAACTGTGTCAAAGTTTAAATGGAACAATAGCTTAATTTCAACATAGAAGTACTGGGAAAAGGAATTGTCGTATACACTTTTGTTAAGAACCCATGATTTACTAAAATAGGCACAGTATAGCAAGCAGGGGCGCACCCAGCTTTTTTTCTGAGGAGGGGAACTATTCTTTAGATTATATATATATATATATATATATATATATATATATATCGTCTTAGTTTTAATTTCTAGTAATCTGTAAACATGCGTAAAACTCACAGGTACAGATTTTATAGGTACGTACGAGTAAATCGCAGAGAGAATATGATTTAAAATTAATCACTTTTAAGTAACCTACATTCGAAATTTGTCCTTAAACGTCTATTTTTTTTAATCCCAAATAAAATTAAAAATTTATCGTTCACTTAACTTCAGGATAGAATTCTTTGGCCATACAACAGATTCGAACTCTTATAGTTTGAGAGGATGAGCTAGTATTTATTAGGTATGATTAAATGTACTAACAGTAGCAATTTAATGTTTTTTCTTTAAGCCTAGTGTGAATCAGTTTGAAAATTAAAGCTTTAATCAACATATATTTTACAGTATATAACTCGGTTTGAATTTAGTTATAATAAATATGTTCGGGTATGGATATTAGTGCAATGCGAGTCAAAGAATACGCAAAATATTTTACCGCTATCCGAAAATAAAATTACCAAAATTTCGACCACAATTGAAATTTCTAATATATTAATTTTTTCAACATATATTTATAAGATATGTTTTGAAAATATCTTGTTTAGAATGCACATAATGTGTAATGGAAATAAAATAATCCGCACCCTCCCGCAACCCATAATTATTGTGCGCATTAGGTACGCACTAATGGGTACATGATTTACAGTATCGGGAGGGTACAGATATGAGCCTTAATAAGACAGTTAGGAAAATTTGCTTACCCACACAAGCACTAGTTTATTGTTATTAAATAAATAGTTTTGAAATTCATCCTACTGGCACGCGTAAATCTTTTACGAGTACGAGTAAGTATGTGAGGAGTACGGCATCTCCAAATACGAGCTGCCACGGATACTTATGAACATCTTACAGGTAATACGGGTATTACAATTATCCTAACATGGATACTCACTAGGGTTTTCCATATTTTGGAAATGTTTCACCATTTGCGTTTGAACAACCTGATGTGGTGCAGTTTTCATAAAAATCATTGTGCATAATAATAATTTCAATTGGTTGAGTTTAGATCCCCCTCCTCAAAAGCAATGAAGTTTTGCAAACAAAATTGCCGTAATTGGAATCAGTTGTTGTCAAATATTAGAAGTATGACATTTTCGCATTTTTTGAGCTTTCTAGATTGGTCTCTTCTCTACGATTGAAAACATGAAAACGTGGAAGTAAAAAAAACGAAATATCTAAAGGTAGCATTTTAAAAAGTGGTGAATTTGAAAAATGATTTTAAAAAGTAATATGTATGCCTAACAGGGTTGCCGTTGATATTAATATCAAGTGAAGAACTAATTAAATTGTCAACTCAATGTAAATTGAGCATCAAAAGTACTGAATGTATATTTATTGATTTGAATTGATAATTACACCATTACAAACAGCACTACATCTTGCCAATGAAATGCAAGGCAATTTCCTCCTTTCCTGTTTACGATAGTATTGTTAGCAAGAAGTTCGGCAAAGATGCAATTCAACCGCTTGCGTTACAGCAAACTTTTCACAGGTATTGGTGTACAGAAAACTGCTATAGTTTTCCACCTGTACAAATGGATCTAAATGTTCATAAGAATTTTCTGGAGATTACGATACGTTGAGAGGCAAATGGCTTATGGTCATATTTTGCCAAATCAGTAAAGTGAAGATAATGTTGGAGTTAAGCCTTTTGTTCTAAATTTTGATTACGTCACATCACGTGACCAATTTTTGTATTACATTTGGTTAGGGTTAGGGGTCGTGAAAAATTAAAAACTTTGAAAAAAAACTGGTGCAATATTGTATTTTAGGGTGAAAGTCCCATACAATTTCAATCGGGATGAGTGCAATTCGCCAGGAGATCTAGGAGTTAAGTGTATCGTTTCAAGCTGCGATATTTAGCTATACATATCCCTGGTCCATGAAATTACGTAAGATGTTTGGAGCAATACGGAGTTCTAGGATGCAAGCTCTGGCAAAGGTGAATAAAGCGATGCTAAACAAACAATATATGTACTACCACTGCTGGATCAAGATGTCTTTCTGCAGCCAGACAACGCACCTTGTTATAAGTCCAAGGAAGTATGGAATTTATGGGAAGAAAAGGAGTTATGCTTCTGCCAGACTATCCAACGACGTCTCTGGAGTTCAATCTTCTGATTGAGAGTATATGGGATCAGTAAAAGAGAATGGTGACTAATAAAAAAATTGCAAATACAAATGATCCATGGCCGTCAATAAAGGAAGATCTCTTTAAAATTCCCGACGGGAACATTGCAAATTTGTTGAAATCAATGTCAAAGACGGTATAGGCCATTGTGAAAAATAAAGGATACCCTATTAAATACTAAAAATCCGTATACTTCATTTGAGTTTTGCTTTGTAGGTGTTTCAGTTATTATTGTTTATAAAATTCAGTTATTTTATAGTTTATATCTTATATGTGACCTTTAGATATATATATATATATATATA
>CABFPE010000171.1:158456-169938 GCA_900660155.1 Hofstenia miamia | reverse complement strand
TATATATATATATATATATATATAAATCATCAGCATATTAGGACCAATTTAGGATTGTTTTAATGGAAGAGCCAAATTTAGTAGGTCATGCAGTATCCTATGAAAGAGTGGAAGGGCGGATTGTGAGCTGGGGCGAAAAACTAATGAACTGCAGGCTCATAGATGGAATCGGATCCAACAAATGTTGGATCCGATCTGATCCAGATACGATCCAATCCGAATTTTTAAAAAAATTTTAGTTACTGATTCGAAACGGATCCGAATATAAAGAAGTATTCTAACAATAAATAAAAATGGATTTAAAATATATTTACGTTTTTTTTCAAATGCGAATAAAAAATTTATCGTTCTTCAATAATGTCTTGAGATTAAAAATATACATATACGATATACATCGAAGGACAGGGTCGGACATGGATCGAGGTATTGGAAAAATAAGACGGCTTACGCAATAGTGCATGCTGATCAACTCAAATGCTATGTAAATTAAAAGCAATGTGTTGAAAAATCAATGCTAAATTTTAAATTACAATAGTATCAAATGCTCTTCTAGTAGTACAGTCAAATAAAGTCAATTTTGGTAAAGCAAATAAAAAATTTCAAGAAATGTTTTTGTCAACGATCATAAGATGGGCCTAAAATTTTCGGCCAATGTCCCTCTATGTTTGAAATAGATTGCTTCTTTTGTCTGAAATTGTCCACCCACAAGAAGCAAATCCGTTTCGGATTGGTTTAACTTTGATTATGAGTGGAAATTGATAATTCGCTCTGCTAAAACTCCAACAAATTCACTTAGGCATATTTGTAAGCTTTATAGTAATCTAATTCCTAAAATTTTCATCAATTATAAATATAATGTAGGGCCTATTTATAGAGTTCAAATAGTTTAGCTTCATATGGTATTAGCGCCCTCTTACTGTTAATTATATTATGTACAAGTCAAAAGATCCCAATTTTGCAAAGCTACTATGAATTTGGAATTGAAGTTGTTTCAAGCAACATAAAACTTACTTCAAAATTGAAGCTAAGGAGCTGAAAACAAGAATGACACAAACAACGGCACATTAAAGAACAAACCCAAAATATATATTGCAAGATTATAAAAATAATTTTAGTAGAGTGTATTAAAATCTGTGATAGAAAAATTAATTTTTCAAACAAAACTTCAGATTTAAATATAAATTTTGAATTTTACTGAAATTGGATGGTACTAATTTGGATTAAAATTTTTAAATTATGTAACGGCAACAATAAATATATTAATACACTATTAATAGTATGCCGACGGTATGGTTCCAAAAACATTCTTGTATTAGTGATTGTAATAATGACAAACCTTCTGAGTACTAAGTTGATCTTGGAATTGCAAGTTGCTTAGAGTGCATATTTAAATGAAATTTTTTGATTGAAGAGCATCCCAAATTATATTAGTATTCTTACAATTTTGCAGTGTTTGCAAAAGCTAAAAGCATTCCACATTTTTAGATATGAAGTATTCGTCACTAATTTTATAAGTTGTTGGAAGGTATAAGGGGGAACCTGTTGTGTGAACAATCAAATTCAATTACAAAATTTCATTTAGATTGAGATTATTAGCCCACTTAAATTGGGATTCAATGTAAAAATGTGTCAAATTTATAAAATGCACAGATACACAAGTTTTAAAAAATTTTTGGATCCGAAGTTTCTCAAGATGAAGATCCTATCCGAACCGATCCGATTCCATCTCTGTGCAGTCACAATTTGTCCCTAATCTTTCAAGACAGTACATTTTAAAAAAATTCCACTTATATTCTCAGTTTGTTCTGCAGTTTGTATTCAAGAAACTATTCCAAGTACTTAGTGAAAGTTGATTTTATTGTTTTTCCATACACCTTCTATTTTGGAGTTTTTGAATCTATTTGTGGTAACATACTGAATATTGAATTAAAAGTATGCGGTTTGACTGCATCCCAAGGAAAACAAATGTGGGTTGTGGAACGGGTTGATTATTGGAAAAAATATATGGGCTGCGGGGAAAGTCCAGGCTAAATAATAACGATCTCTTGTTACCCTTGATCTTATGTCCCAGACTTTCTTTACAAAAGTAGGACTCATTCTTCTATTTTTTGGATTAATTTGGACATTTATGTAATGTGTCAGTAAGCATTTAATTTAGGCTTTGTCTATTATAATCAAGGCTGGAATGGGTCAATATTTTTTAACTCAACCCAACCCGCAGCGCACTTCAACTTTGATGGGTAAACCCAACTCAAACATCATGACCCAAACCAAACCGCAACCCAACCTGCAACTCAAGTTTCTTGACCCAACCCAGGTTCCGATCCGCATTTTGTTTGTCTCCACAACCGCACTATACAACACCTGTAATGTTTGCACTTGCTTATTGAAAAAAAGTAAACAATAACAAAACGATTTAAAAACATGTTTAAAATGTTTACAAGTAGATGTTTCCCACTTTAAGGAGAGGAGAGAGACTTCCTCCTTTGTCCGCGACAATATATCCTGCAGTTGAGAAATGTCTTTCGCTCTCTGCGGAACGACCTGCTTGTAACACAAATATTTTTGTGGAGTTATAATACAAAAGAGGCAGCGAACATTTTTGCGTCTCCCTGAAATCCATCGGATCGCAAATTTGGCTGAAATAAATAGACATGCATCTGTAAATACTTAGCTCTGCATCTATTTCAATTTGCTTCTAGCCGAGTTTTTCAATCCCGTCAAAGGTCTCATCAATAAAATCAGACGGTTTTGCTTTTTTATTTGGTGATAACATAAGCAAGTTGAAATTAATATATTAAAGCGCAAAACGATCTGAGAAATCATAGAGTGAATAGAGAATCGACATGCAAATAACCCATATCCAACGTGCAGGTCCACCCAACCCAACCTGCACTTAAAAGAATTTGACCCAACCTAAACCACGACCTGTCCGGGTTTGCGTCAACCTGCAAACCTGCTCGGGTTGACCCAACCCGTTTCCAGCCTTTATTATAAAGTGCTATAGTAGAAAACGTTTTCATTTCATTAAGCAATATATGAGAATAAGCTTGTGAAGAATAGACTATCAGAAATGAATAATTTGTGTTTTGATTTCAATATTAGCAAGTTAATAATAGGTTTATTCCGCAGGTCAGCAATGACTCCTATATCCATCTATTATTAGGCTTAGGCATACTGATACATTTCCGAATTTTGCCACATTCGTCATGCTTGAAGACTATGTAAACATCATAGTCGCAGGAAAAGCTCTCATGATGATGCTGAAGAAGTTATCTCAGTGTCAGCCGCCACACCTAACTGGTGAAAGGATAACAATTTCATTTTAAGTAACTCTAAGTCTACAAATTTTAAATAAAGAATTCCAAAATCTTGTTTATTCATCCTATTTAGGTGTCATTGAAATGAACTGAAAGGCTTGAGTATTCGATTTACTGATAATCTCTCTTTTGCTCTTCACATTATCAGAAGTTAATATTATATAAGTTGGCTGAGCATATACTATATTACGGCATTCAGGTTTGGGGGGGGAGATCTCCAAAATTATCCCTTTGACAAAACAGACTCTGTGTATCTTGAATGGAGAGATGTATATACAGGCATTATAGACGTGTATTTCCTTACAAAAATTACAGCCAAATGAAAAACGAGAAGATATATAAACCTATTTCGCGGAGTCCGGATCGCATGATACAAAATATGCTCCTTTCTAAGATTAACTATTATAACTAAGAATGTTTGCTTATTGACATTTCAGATCATTTCACTATGCTTAATTACCATTTTGTTTTATTATTTGTGAATCATTTGTATTTTAATAATATAATTAAATAGAGTTAAAGCAATATATTTGCTAAAAAGTTACAAATAAAATAAAGTATAAACTAATCTAAAGCTACAAACTAATAGGCACAATATATAATAATAGTAAAAAATCAATGTTTGTATGACTGTTTGTGTAGATGTTCAATATTGTGCTTATGTCAGAATGCATGAAGTGTGTCGCCTAGTGTAGATTGTTTTGTTAGCAGTGATTTTATAATTATTTTCTACTCGCTTTTCATAGTCTAAATTGTTCTAAAATTTTATTGATACGTGACAAAAACTATTAGAATTTTTATCTGAACGTTGAAACTTTTGTACCGCTCATTTAACAATTTAACATAGTCTTTTAGGAAGAGAAGTGATGTTCGACGAGATTTCAATTTAAATAAAATGGATAGCCTATGCAGATGAAGCTTGGTAGAACAGTGATAATATTTTATATTTATTACGATATACTAATGCTTCGTCATGCTATTGCGCAAAGTTTAGAGTTTTTATACACCAAATAAATTTCTTTAATTGAAGCATACGATATTTAGAATTTAGATCAGTTAAAAGAAACGAACATTATTGAAAATGAGATAAACAGAAAGCATGTATTCGTTGTTTATGATAATTGCTTGATATTACATTGCGTAAGTGATAAAGATATCGAATGCCTGCAGTCATTTTTTGAATCTTCTTAAGTACGAATTTTTCAAATTTTAACTCATTATCTATCTTAACTCATAAATAGCTGACTGATTCCACTTTGCTTTATTGGCTCATTATTTATCTTTAGTTCTGTATCACTTATTAGATTTCTTTGTGCCTTCGGTGAAAATTGTTTTGATTGTTTGAGATTAACAGAATTGTGTTTTTACGTATAATGTGAGAAATTGAAATTTCCAAGTTCTTTGAATGAATTTAAATGATTTAGTATTTGAGTTTTGTCGATTACAATCGTATTATTGATGTTTAATTCATTTATTTCGAATGAAAGACCTTTAGATTTTCCAATAAATAATAATAATTATTATTATATAATTTCAATCAAAGATGATTTTTTGCTTTGCCCTAGTGTACAATGGTTAGAGGGGATGAGGTAGTAGATATAAACCCCACCTGTAGATATTTGTAGTACAAATCACGATATTCAATATTTTAATAACAAACGCTATTAGTAAAATATTCAAGAAATGCGATGGTCTGTGTGGTTCATAAAAAATCCGCAAGAAGTATCTTCGAAAATGGCTGGGTGAGAAAGCTGATTAAACATTACCAAGATATGTACAACGACTAATATTGCGCTGCTGTTTTGTTGTGTTAGATGGATGGAACCCAATTAAATAGGTAAGAAGACAACAGTGATAAGTATAAAACTAGTAATAAGGCCGCAGTTAATTGTGGGCAGTGTTGCAATAATAGAGATCCAAAAATAGTACGTTGTGTGGGAACCCAAGGGCTATGCCCGAATCGTCCTGGAGAGTAACCTCCTCGCGGTGGTTCCTGGATAGGCGGAGACGCTGAGCCAATACTTGATGGGCGCGTCGCTTTGTGGAGTCCCGAACCTAGAGTGGACGTTAAACAATAGGGTATAAGAAGGTGCAACCATGTGTGCTTTGCACATATGGGGGCGGTGACGATGATGTTCTGTGGAGCAGACGGCGACGTCTATGCCCAGAGCCGTAGAGTGCGTCTACGAGGGCAGTTATACAGAGGATTTTCCTCTGTCTCTGGCCTCTAGATAGGCCTAGGCCAGCATTTGCTGAGCCTTACCTATGAGGGAGCTTTGCTCTGTCATGGGTTTTAGTTATGATCCGACATTCTAAGTCACGGAGATTTTAGGACGTCACTTGGTGCTTTGCACTCAAGTGTATAAATATCTCCTAAATAATCAGGATCTCCATAACAGGCAGACGCAGGTGCTCACGAGTTACCTCAGTTAGTAGCCTTGGTTGGCGAAAGCTGTAGAGAGGCGCAACCCTCTCATGAAGCTCGGCCTTCGGCTTCACTCTCTGCCGATCAGACTCAACACAGATCAGCACTCTGCGTGCCAGGGGTCGCCAGAGGGCAAGCATGATTAAGCCGGCCTGCACACTTCTAGGGGAAGTGCCAGAGCAGATCTGTTGCCACCCACTCTTCAGTCCGTTGACTGGTAGAGTAACCCCGACCACGTTGTGTGAATGTAGATTTTGTTGAGATAGTTTAACAACTTTACAAGCTTACAGCTTTGTTCAAGCAAGGCAATATACAGTTAATCAGTTAATCACTTTGTTCAACTGCTGAAATATAGTAAACCGTCTATATTCGTTTTTTATCCAAGGTGGTCGAAATAGCATAACTTATCTTATGAGTGTAGTAAGTACTGAATGATCACTTGGCTTTCTGAAAGGAGTGCAAAACACAATGGGGCAAAAGTCTCTGAGTGCATCGGTTGTTTAGAAAATCCGCAAGCAGAAGGTTAACAAATTCTGTAATGATTTTATAACCAAACTAATATATAAATAGTTTTCAAATGACAGCTTTAAACTTTAGTGTACAGCAATATTTTTTTATATATTTACGAAATTAATGTTATACGATCGTTTTTAAGTTGGTTTTATATATAGGCACCTGGTTGTGTAAAGATAATCTTGCATGTGCTAGAATTTCAATAGGTTTTCTATTTGCTGCATCTAATACTTACTAAATTTATTGCTGAGGGTTTTCTTGTCGAACCGCCTTCCATTCTTAAGACGAAGTCACAATTGGTGGGCAAAGCAGGTTTGCTATTACAGGAAGAAACGGAATAGTACTGGGCTGGGTTCAAAAATCAGACACAGTTCTAATGCTAGCCTACACTGACAAATTTCCTGTTTCTGAACATTTATGGGACGAGAAAAATGTATTAATAATGAAAATGATGCGTTCCTTTCATGTAGGATTTTCAAATGAATTCTATTTTATTTAAAGTTCTTTACAAACAGACCATGAAAAACGCGGTTAAGCCTAGTGTGGACTTTGTTGGAACCAAATAACAGCATTATGCAGGGGTTTCCGGATTATTCAATTTTCACAATTGCGCATAAGTGAATAATTTCCTCAATATTTAATTGTTTCCAAGGTAAAACAACATTCCACAATATTAAATTCTAATTATTAAACTGCAATGACCTCGTACGAAACTAATTTGCAATGCTTGACCTTACTGTATCTAGCTAGATGGAGACATTCCAGTTGATTCATGCTTCGATCTGATTCAAAGCGACTTTATTGGAAATCGTGAATAAAGGGCGACAATAACTTAAAAAGCTAATAAATTAATTAAGCAATTCGTGCGCGTTTGCTGCGTGAATAAAGAGAACTGAAACTTGGAAATTGAAGTTCCGTTTTCCTTACATCAATTGAGCATGATTGATCGTGTTCTAATTTATAACTGGAGACCATTTCTAAATTTTAATTTAATTTGAGTCAAAATGTTTGCCAAAAATCTACTCTATTACGCCGCCAACAAAAGTTGTTTTCGTAAGCATATTATGACATTTGTACGGCAATTTCATTTCAAGAATGTTTCAGAGTGGATGGTCTCTACACAAGAGAGCATTCCAATTTTCATCATGCATCAAAACAAATTGCCAATGCTGAGAGGCAATGCGTAAAAGGTGTTGACTATTTAAACGTCATTTTAACAATGAGAGAAATTTTTTCATGCCGGCTTATTCATAACATCAAGAAATAGTTAAATATGGTACAGAAACTAATAGTTATGGGGTTTGTAAGATTTGAAATCAATGCAGATCTCCATAAATTTTTGAATTTTTGTACATTACTTGGTGAAACCATTTGAAATTTTTTTTAAAAATTTTGTACTCTTATTACATTATTGTAATTTATATAGGTCTAGTTTGAGTCCAGTATCACTGTGTTTGGGATAGTCTAGAAAATTTAAATTGATTTTTTGGACAATTGTGTAAAAAAGGTTAACCACTTAGGGGTGGGGGCCTCCATCAGCCGACTACTATTGGCGGCGCAGTCGGCTGAGCGTCATCTATAGAACTGGATTAGACGATATAATATTGCAAATAGGAACCCTATAAGGCTTTTTGTTCAGTGAAAACGTTCATGATGCAAGCAGTATTGTGAACTATCTATCTGCAAAGAGGTTCATCATGCGCATACAGGCAATCTGATTAATTTTATGACACATTTCGTTTGCCTTGATATAGTTTTAGTTATCGATCGGCTCCGTCGTCTAAATTTTACAGCGGTGGCTCAGCCGGCTGGCGCCCAGCTCTATAACCAAGTACTTAAAGCAAATGAAAGTACAGTACACGACATAAATATCTTGCATATATATATATATATATATATATATATATATTGCAATACATTATTTGAACATAGTTTCATCACAATAATTGCAATATTGTTGGAAGTTGTTTCTTAGAAATGTTTCATTGCTTAGTTTTCAGCCAAACAGCAATATAATAACATTATTAATTGCTGAGGACATACGAACGCCGGGCTATTATATAAAAAAAACGTCTTCGATATGCACAAGAATTAGGATTCCCTACCCAGGCACATGTATAAAAATCAATTTGAATTCTGTGAAACTTTTTAGAATAAGGAAATTTGAAAATGACTACTGTGTAAGTTTGAGTATTTTCTTTACATTTCATCTCACAATTTATTAAAATTGAGCAAAAAATGTGCATTTTTTATTTATATATATATATATATATATATATATATATATATATATATATTAAATTATGCTTAGAAAATGGGATTGTCCAATGAGCTAAAACGAGGTGACATTTTTAAAAAAAGAATGTTTTATATAGAAATAAGCAAATGGATATTTTGTAAAATGGATGGAATACTTGCGTCGTAAATGCTGCTTTAAGTGGAAAGCTTTTATTCGAAATGATAATGCATTACAGCATTTGAATTGTTTTGTATGCATCGATTGCATTAATCGAACATTAAATTTCTCAGACAATGTGTGTTAATGGGAAGGAGTATACAAGCTTATTAAAAATCATCCCTCTTTCGTACAAACATTTTGGTGATAAGCTTGCTTAGCGTTTACCATAATATTATATTTATGTTCAATAGAGGATGCGATATCAACAAAGTTGGAAGACTATGAGCCATATTCGACCCGCGTTAAAATTCCGTAGCATAACATACGCCTAATGATGTTTCAGAAGATAACTTACATAATTTAAATTAAAGATTTTTAAAAAAGCAAAATAATAATAATATGCTTGTATTTATTGGTATAGCGCGCCCTCTAATCAAAGAATAATCAGATGTGTAGGAAATTACAATATTCCATACACTATGCCCAAATTTAGTAAAGAAATAATTTTTCAAATTTTTCTTGAATTTTTCAATACCGGCACATTTTCTAAACTCATCTGGCAACATATTAAATTCTTTTGGCGCAGCAAGAGTAAAAGCTGTTTCAATACATTAAGTAAATCATTTTCAAAAGCTGTTGTTGTCATTTTGCAATGCATCTCGTTTTTTTAATAAAACTGCTAAAATATCTTGGTGCCATGCTTTTGATACACTTCCAAATAAGGAGGCAAAGTTTCTACTGTATTATTTCTCTTAGCGGTAGCCAATGCATGTATGTTCCCATTATTCTAGGTAAATTATATGTGATTTTTACACTTTTGTTCATTAGAGTAAACAATCTGTTTCATAAATATTTAGGTGAATTTGATAAAAAATGCATTGCAATTGTCCAATTTTGATAACACAGTAGATGCTAGTAAAACTTTCGTTGATTCAGTACACAAGAACTTTCCTAAGCATTATATTTGCTGTTGTTGAATTAAACAGTGCTGTAACATATTTTTTAAACGAAAGACTATTGTCAAAAATAAGAGCGAACGTATATACTTGAAGATCGTCAGTGTAAAACTGATAATATAGCCTAAACTTAGTAAATAGCTTTGATATAAATGTTGTGTAGATAAGATACAATAGTGGTCAGAAACACGATCCTTGGGCCACTCCACAAAAAATAGATGGCTCATTATTTTCACCATTAAAGTGAACTGTAACTTTTCTATCTTTAAGACCGGATTCAATCCATTTTAGGGCACAGCCACAAATTCCATAGTTTGACAATATCTTAAGCTTAAGTTGGTGATTAACAGTATTGAACGCGGCCGACTTGTCAAACAAAATTAATGCAGAAGCACTGCTTTCATGAAAATTTAACTCAAGCATAATATCATTTGCATTGTAGACTTTTACAACAACCTAAACGTTATGCTAGCAGGAATATGCAAATTTATAGTTAATGCCAGTCGCCATCTTCAATATGAATTATAAAATAATTATAATATACTACTATTAATAAGCTAATTAATTGTTCAACCACGGACTTTTGTTTGATTACAAAGCAATTATAAGATTTAGCAATGTTTATCCATTCTACACAGCGCCTTTTCCCCCACATCTTTTCATATAGTTACTTTGTTTGCATAATTCAAAATGAATTTGTTTTTATTGAGTCGGCTATGCGATAATGAAGAATGTATTACATATATATTGTTAGGTTTATGGTTTGGGTTAAGATTAGAGTTAGAGTAGAATTTAGCTAAAGGTCAGAATTATATTTTGAGTTAAGGTTAGGGATATGGTTAGAGTTAGGTTTGAAGAGGGTTATGGTTGGGATATGGATTGGGTTAGGGGTAGTGTTATTATTACTATGTTGATAAATTAGTATTTTTTGCAATTATTTGGGTGGGGTACCAAAATTCAGTGGTATTCGGTCCTCATGCATTTTGAATTTTATGGTTTTACGTTTAAGTCCCTGTTCCGTACTTGGTACTCAATTACTTACAACGCAATTATTGAAGTCTCTCAAGAGATGCATCTGCATCACATTTATTCAATTTCAAATTCTAATCACTTGTTGTTTACCGATGTCATTTTGTACTGCTGTCAATCAAAATATAATTGCGAGTTAGTCAATCGATCCCCGATAATCTGTCATCTGTCAAAGTCGGTGATGTGAACAACATTCTCAACTTCGGTTTTTCTGACAAAAAGCTTGCTGATAAAAATTGATGTGAACAAAAATCGATTGTCTGAACACACATTAGTCTTCTATTTTGGAACAAGCTATTTTACTCTAGAACTTTAATTGATCTTTCTAAACAATATTCAAAGATCGGGCGAAAACAAATGAGTTATCATTTCTTCAGCTTAGTAATGTGCTATTAAATTGATCAAGTTTCTTGTGATAAAAGCATCCTAAGCGAAATATTATCTCCATTTTAAATGCCTTAATGTTGTACTTAGATCGTTCAGAATTATAGAACTTTGATCTATTAATTTCTGGAGTGCCGTGCAAAAGCAAAACGCTATTAATTTTTAATGGCTACCAGCTGTATGCAAACTACAAGTTTATGAATACTTAATCAACGCCTTCGGTCACTTTTCCACGAATTATTCATTTACATCTAGATTTAAACATAATATTAACTGTATTCACTTCCCACGACATAGCCATTAAACATTTACGAAGCAAATGTTTAATATCAAGGGGTAAAAAGCAATGTTGTCATTCAGTGTTTCTTTCCATTTGCATCATACGCTATCATGAGATCATTTCATTATATAATGCTAATACAACATGATATTGATATAAATATATTATATATATATA
>CABFPE010000171.1:139159-150989 GCA_900660155.1 Hofstenia miamia | reverse complement strand
TAGATTTTCTAAAAGCGATATAAACTAAAAGAATTACTTAGAAAATTATTTCTATTACTACTAGAAATTGCCAAAATTTTATTTTTTCGTAAAATTTCATTAAGTAAGGAAGATACCTGAAAAGTAGAAATATTATGTTTCAAGTATGTTATATAGTGCTAATTGATTCATTTTGGTGATTTGTAGTAATCAAAAACACCTGTAGCACCCGTAAATAATTTCAGCGCTGTGAAATTCTCTTATTCTCTCTTAAATTCTGGAAGGAAGAGGATGAAGAATCCAGAGGAAATACTTGCACCACAGATCCGTACTTTTCCTACTTCAAAATATGATGTCAAATTATCATCGCTTCCCGCGAATTAAAATCCGAATAAGTTTTTATAAAAGCCTTGTTCAAAGCAATTTTACATTTTCTGAAGTCTATGCTCCACGACATTAAATTGCAAAAATCAGTACGAGAATCGTCTATTTTTCTGCAAGATTATTAATCTTGCAATAAAATGCAGCAATTACTTTGGGACAGAGAGAGTATTTTTGAAGCAATATAATGCACAATTATTGTCAGGGAAAAAATTGCTCACAAAAATTGGCCTCTTCATTTACAACTTACATGAATGACATGACATAGCAGCATGCTGAATGTAGTGTATTTGTTCAACAACAATTAAATTTCACTAAGTCATAACAGGCTTTTATCACGTATATATAAAACTCAAATATATTTTTGCCCTACCAAAAAATTTTTAGAAGCCACATCTCCATCAATTAATTGGCCCAATCAATTACTTGTATTGCAATTAATTTTTCGTAGGTTTTCACCTTAACGTTACGTCATGATTGAACATGAACAGCCAGGGGAATTAACTGAGAGAATGGTTCTAAAAACTTTAATCATATTCGTTCATCCCTGTAGCATCAAATTAATGATGAATGGCATTCAATCTAAAATTATTAGAAGGACCCTAAATGATTATTTCTTTTGCATTATCAGATATAGTCAGTGAAAGTACTATATTGTTAGTTTCAAGCTGTAACATAAAGCAAAGTGTGGTCAATTGAGTAGAATAAGTACCAAATAACGCAGTACGTGCAGGCCCATAGCCAGCATAATCACCTAAAGGGTCGATTCGCATTCAGGAAGGGTTGATGGAAATTTCGACTTTCTTTATAATATAAACTATAATTTTACCAAGTCTGTACACCATTTTATTTTTGTTGGATCCATGGGTATACGCGGATTTTTGACTTGTGAGGTCATCTAGTATAGTGATCAAGTAAGTGCCCAAAGGCGGGGTGAAGCCCCGCGAAATTTTTTTTGAAGATATAAACAAAATAAACTTTAGAATTGCATTATTAGGAGCAAAGTTACAACAATTGAATTAACAAATATTATTTTTACATGCTGATTTTTCTTTTAGGTTTGTTGTGTAAGAGGGGTTGCCTGACCTTCCAAAGGAAGGGGGGGTTCAACCCCTCTTAACCCCCGCGGCTATGGGCCTGAGTACATGGATGCAATGAAATTGCTGTGATACTTTTCAATTGTAACATCGTAATGTTCCACATATAAAATTTGATGACTTCCAAAATAAAAAATGAAGTTGTGCAGCATTTATAAGTTTATTAACTTTCTAAATATTGGGTCAATTTAGGTTTTGGTTTGTTATAAAACAGTTGCCATCCATGTAAGTTCAAAATTGGGCAAGAACTCAACATAACAATTAGGCAGCCAAAACAGTAATTGCAAAATAAATGCAAGACAGAATTTTGTATTCAAAAGATTTCCTATGTCACCTAATGTTTTCATATGGAGTTAATACTAACAATTGCTGCTACTGGAGCACTAACAACACTCACTGGACAGCAGAGAAGCCCCTTTACTCACCTTAAACAACCATTTGGGTGGCTTTTTGTGATGGCATAATTATCAGAACAGTTTTCTTAGATATGAATATTAATGGTGATAATTATCTCTATTTGCTCCAGTCAGACTTTTAGTCTGGGTTTTCCACTTTCAAAATTTTGATGATTTCTTTTTATGCAAGATGGAGCACCCCTCTCTAGTCTAAAATTATAAGAAAATGGCTAAATGAAGAGCTGACACTAAGATGGATAGGTAGAGTTGGAGATAGCTACTTAGAGATGGAGATAGCTACTTAGAGATAAAGTGGTTGCCAATATCCCCAGATCTCAGACGATATGACTTTTTCTTATAGGGATTTTCAAAAATAAAGTTTACGATTCTCAACCTAAGGATATGAATAACTTGAAAAACAGAATCCACTTTAGAAATGTTGCACAACTCCAGTCTTTCATTTAAGAATCACGAGAAGTTAGTGATGAAAAACAATTGCAACCAGACAGGGATGTAAATATAAATAAGTCAAATATTTATATGTAGTAAAATTTTGATTTTTAATGATAAATGAATAAACCACACACAAATTGTCCAAATATTTTGGAAGTTATTAAAGTTTTGTATGTGGAACATTACGATGTTACACCATAGATTATTGAATATATTATGCAATACATTTGAATTAGTTATTTAACCATGGTATGCATCTCTGGGTAAATTCAAGATGCTATTTTAACGAATTTTGTGCTAAATGTTTTATTTTGAAAATTTCAGCAACTTTTGAACTAGACCCAATCCCAATGACAGTATTCTATATAAAACATCTGTATAGGGATATCTTACTTACAGAATCTTTTTACTCTTATAGCAGTTGGCAATTGTTAACATTTGCAACCGTATTTTAAAAAACGTTGATTTAATAATACTAAGTCTCGAGAAAATGGTGGTTAGGCTATATGCTCGGCAGGCTCAGTAATCATAATTGAACAAATAACTAAATTAAAGCAGCCAGACAAAGTTAATTTATTCATTATTCATCATTATATTCTTGCCTCAAATCTATATTAAATTTAAATTTACAGTAAAGCGTAAAATACAATTAAGGTAGTAGAAAAGAAGATATATTCAACAAATATTTGAGAAAAAAAATTTATACAATGTCTGTAAGTATTTTACACTGATACTAAAGTATTCCAATGTTTCTAAGGTTAACCAGCTTATTTTTCTCTAATAAAGGACCACTATTATTTATAAAAATTATGTCTAAATTATACAAATTACTGCTTTGCAATTGTATTTGCAGATATGTACAAGTAATACGACCGAGTTTATTGTGTTATACAACAAGGCAAATCGTTTCTACTTACAAAATTTCTGCGCAAAACTTTTGAATTATTTATGACGAATGTCCAAGATTAACATTCAAATGCAAGAAAATTGTCTTAGAATATCTTCAAGAATTATTCAAGGTGCGAAAATTTACAAATAATTTCCAGCCAAGATGATAATTGCTTTTTCATCGGTTAAAATTTCAATATTCTTAATCATGGTGGGAAACGAATCAACCTAACGCCCATCCCAACCCAAAATGAGATGGGTCTGGTTGCGGGTAACTCTTAGACGTGTCGGATCTCGGGTAGTATATATTAAAACATTTTTTCTGCATCAGTGTTTAGACGGGTCAGACAGGATTGGGTCGGGGATCATTGTTAGATGGGGCGGAACGTGTTTAAAAAAGTGACCCGTTTAAAACCCTGTTGCTAAAATCATGCTTTCATACATTACTGTGGTCATATTAATTTTTCTGCATAGAACATACCACAGGAATAAAATTTGACAGACTTGTTTAAAACATAACTGTGCATCAAACGATTTTGATTTATGAAATGCGGAAATTCTATACAATTCATTTTTCATAAATGTTCGCTAGAAATTTAATAGCCAATGCCATGGCAACCAAAATACACCAATTATATAAAATGTTTGATTTCTTATCTTATCATAGCATTTTTAGTAGGCCTACTATCATTGTTAAGCCAATTATAGTATTTAGTCATTTAATACACTTTTGCACTTGGTTTTTAAACGAAGACATTCTATATTTCTTAAAATTTTGTATGAAGGCTATGTGCAATGACCAATATTGAAAACTTGCCCGATTTTTTGTGATGACCCGAATTGTATTAATCCGACTTGACTGAACACCCGCAGTAGATAATTTCTCAACTGGCAGCTCCATCTGGTTCTCTCATACACTCATTTTCCACGCACGTTCAATAAATCCATACTTGCAACAAACCCTAAAATATACTATCACTAACAAACTCAGTATTCAAAGGGTAAATATCAACTGTGAATGTCAAAATAATACATATAGAATTTTTATTGAAAATATCTGTCTCACTTATTTTCATTCTTTGAAAACAAAAACTATTGATAGATGTCGGATACAGAAAAACTAAACAATAATTAAAGAAATAACTCAATTTTGTAAAATTCTGACAATATTTTTAACAAATTTCATATTTGTGTCGTTAACAATGTGTTTTGTTAACTTTTGTATTTTGAGATAAATTTGCAAAATTTTTGATGTTTTAAATAACTTTTCAACTGACCCATTATGTAGGTATTTTCTTCTACCTGCATTTATTGTAAATAAGTATACATGTATATGAAACGACTATAGTTGAGCTTTAGCTCGTGTCGATTAGCTTAATTGGGAAATCACTGCATTAAATTTGTATGACGTAATTTTCTAATCTATTTTTTGAGGCTTAGGCTTTGCTAATATTATCACTCAGCATTAATTTATACTAAAATTATAATTCAATTAAAATAAGTAATGAATTTATACTAGTAATAATAGTGGGAAATAGATTTATTTTAATTAAGGCAACAAATTACCACATTTCCATTGTCAGGTGTTTGCATTACACATGAAAGGTACAAATGTTTCAAATCTGCAGTATTAACAACATTTACAAATAAAATAAGAGAAATTGCTATAAATTAAGTAATAAACAGACGAATAGCATCATCAAGAAAAATAATTACGTAGTGACTATATTCATGATTGTACTTGCTTTCGTATTTAGAAAAACTATGCCTAGCATAATACAAAGTATGACTGCGAAAAAATGTACATAATGTGTCAGTGAGATTAACTGATTAAAGTAGAAAGTTGATGTTTTTTAATCCAAATTCCAAGAAATAGCAATTTATTTCAATATTTAAGAAGACATTGAGAGGGGTTTTAAAGCGAAATTTGATGAAAAAAATTTTCATCGTATTTCTCATTTAAGAATTTATTGAAATCTACTACATCTAAGCGTTCTAATTCTAATGATAGTGGTAATAGCCTTAGTTTTATAAAACGTGTTCTCTATTGTCATTTCTAGAGATAATTCAATTTATGCATCGTTTTTTGAATTCTGTCAAAATTGATCAGTAGCATTAAGTGATGAAAACCATACTTGAGATGAGTAAATTAATTTTGATAAAACTAGAGACTTCAAAACTTGAGCTTAGCAGACGAATTTGCACTAAAATGAATACTTCTTTTGATATTAAGAACTGTAAAATTTATATATGTAAATCTTCTTTGTGATTAATCCATGAAAGATTACTAGGCCTAGAGATTGTGAATCTGAGATCTTTGCTACAAAAGTTTTATCATCAAAATGTATGGATTTTTACATAACTTGTGGAAGTGATATCATGTGAGACTTTCCTTAATTATGTGAAAGATCATTTGAATGAGCCCATTTACTAATTTTGATGAGATTCTTATAAATGTCCGCGGTAGAATTTCCCAGAATTTTAATTTAACGTCATCAGCCGAAATGTACGGGGTAAGTTGCTCTGAAGTATTCTGAGAAAGCTTTGCTAATTCTAATACTAGCTATCAAATATAACTGAAGCAGACTTTAAAATAATCTTCTATTAAAAATATAGTTAACATAACACTACAAGAAATCTAATGAATTTTCACATACATCTGTAATGATTCTATGGTCACAATGTACATAAATATTATTCTATAACATTAACAGTTGCAAAGTAGTCGATCATCCCTTATTGCCAATTTAATTTAAACTTTTAAAGCTTTTTTTCAAAATCAAAGACAACATGCTAATTGATAAAGCTAAAATTATGATTCTTCGTTCCTGATTTGTCAATGGGACAATGGGAGAATTGTTGGAGTTTTCCAATAATTTGAATGTTCATCTCGATTAATATAGAATTTGAAGATAGCAAAGACTTGTAGAGAGAGAAGAATTTAATAGGATCTTAGAAATATGTTAGGCATGTCTTGGTAGCCACTTCTTAATGTAGAACATTCGAGTAAAAGTATATCAAACATTTCCATTGATAAACTTATGTCATTGTAACGATTTCATTGGCTGACATAGAATAAATATTGTCACGAAAATATTATTAAATTGGGTATCTATCTCGATATTGTAATCAGACATTAAAGACATAATTTTCTGTAACTTGAATAATTCATCTGTTGAGGATATGTCAGCAAATTGATTTATCTAAACAATTTTGTTCAACTCAATTGAAGTAATCTAATCAAATTTGTTATTGGTAAATTTTCTCAATCATATTGTTGTACAAATGAAACGAGTGAGAAGAGAAGAACTTAGGAACAATTTGCATTACATAAAAATCCATGAATAATAATAATACAATGCTTAATGCACCGAAAATTATTTTTAAATTGCAGTGTGATTAAAAGCAATGTGCACGTAATCCTTTGAAATTTTGTCTGGAAGTCCTTTCTGCGAATGAAATTTCTCATTTGTATCACAAGAAATTGATATTTTAATTTATGCAAAATCGAGGATTTGCATCAGGCTAAATTTAATGTTGTAATGATATTTCTATGTAGTGAAACTAAAAGAATGCTTGTGAAACCTGAAGAGTGTTGAAGCGTTTTCTAAGTGACAGATAATAAATTGAAAAAAACAAGTAGGAAATTCTCAATTCTATTTATTTAAACAACCGAATTATTCCACGATTTTGAAGCAATTCATAGTGTATGCAGGGGCTCAACGTAAAATAAAATGTTAAGTACAAAAGTAGTTTTTGTTTCACCAAAGGAACAGCAACTACTGCTTTGCATACCAATTTTTCTATGATTTTTTCATACTAAGGTGCATACATCAACAAAAAATAAACAAATAGATGCATATAGTTGGCTAAAGCACAGTATTTTTCAAAATCACTAATAGAATTTGTACAATATACCTTTACACTAACGCCTCTAATAGCTTCAAATCTATAATTTTTTAAAGCTCGTGTAAAAAAATTCTAAAATGTAGTTTCATTCATTAAATTAATAGATAATATATTCTAATAATGATAAAGAATCAATTAAAATTTTTTGCAACATTCAAATATACATTTTAATAATCTAGCGGCAATTTCATTTGCACCATATTGCTATTTAGCATAACACTTAAAATTTTTCAACAAGTTGCTTATGCTAATTGAAGAGATTTCAATGCAAGTCTTAAAATACGATATATTTGCACAAAAGATCGCTTGTTGATTAACCTCATTTCATTTGGGACAACTGATTAGTTACCGATGTGCTACTCACATTTTTTAAATAACATTTTTAAGAGTATGGTGGGTGACTTAGGGTTAAAACCCCACCTTTTCGTTGTCTATGACTCCCCCATGGCTTATGCTTAGGTCTGCTTCTAATTCATGAAGCTTGCTCAAGCTCCAATGTACCATACAGGCAGGTGTCTTACGCCATGCAAGAGCTTATCCTCATTATGTGCCAACTTCTTGCAACCTGCTGTGATATTGTCTACAGTTTTATTTCTGAATAACCAGGAGAATAATTAGAAGAATAATGAAAGGCGAAATATCAAAAGTGTTTTGATGTTGTTGGTCACCTCACTTTAACGAATATTTTCATTTTCAAGTACTTAAAGTAGTGTTATTGCAAATAGTAGGCTTTAGTTTCATTAATCTTCTTAGTCGATCATTTTCATCACTATGTACAACACAAAATGAACGTTCAATTGAGAGAGGATTATCTTTCATTGATAATCTGTAAAAAAAGCATATGCAGAAATCTAGTTTGAAATTTCATTTTCTTCCACTTTTACTCTAAAAATTTTTAATGTTTTAGTGGCATTTTATCCGGAATTTCAAGATGCGAACCCCAATTTATGTAAATTGCATTAAATGAAAGTTAACCAAAATTAAGATTAGCTTAGAGGTGCCACATGTTATATAACATAACCGTAGATACCAATGAACACAGTATATAACAATAAACTTGTCCATTAGTGACACAATCGACATTAAACAGAAAAGTTGAGGCAAGAGTACCAATTTCCGACTATTGCAGCAGTATTTAAAGTGATTGCAGCCGTGGGTCAAGATTTACTGGACCCACTCCCAGCCCGAACCCACATTGTTTCATGTCAAGCCCACATCCACAGAAATTTTCAACAAATCAGCCCACAGTATTTTCAAAACAAAAATTAGGAGAGAAAGCACTTCTTCTAGCATGTAAATGTCATAGACTTTTGGTTCTAATTGGGGCATCAGTAATATGAATTTTAATATATATCAATCATTATTTTTAATAGATTTTCATTATAAGGATTCCAATTAAAATATTAAAATCAGTTTGTAGTAGAAAAACATACATAATTTTGATATTCATGATGCTACATTGGAAGTTTTTACGTAGGAAACATTTTATGAACTCCAATTTCATTATTGTTTTTAAATTCCTAAACTACTTGATCCAAAGTTAAATTTTAAAGTAATTACAATTAGGTATGATGTTAAGCATTCTGTAATTTTAAGGAATTTTTTGCAAAATCAGTGAAATCTATTACAAAAATTTTCAATATAAAAGTATGCTTTTCCAGAAGAAACTTGTTTAGATTTATGGGAATACCCATAGATATACAAATCGTGTCAATACATAGCACACGGTCAAGCCCACTTGTGGGCATGCCCACATCTGTGGGCTTGCCCATACTAATGGCCAGTCTTGTAACACCGTATTAATTAAAGGCTGTATTTTCAACAACGAGACTATTTGAGGCGCTGAAAACAGTGAATCAATGACAATGTGTTTTTTTCAATTTCATTGATAAGTTGTATAACCACTTAACTTGCTTCTGCTAATTGCTCTCAGGACTTTCATCTTTATCACAGTTTTTTCAATTGATTCATTCAGTCCTTGATGGTTGCTTGAGTTTCCAAATCTACTGGTACTAATGTTTTCTTACTGCTTCCACTATTTCATCTTTCCGCAGCTCTTCTTATCTTTCCTGCAAAATTCTACTTGGTCATCTCTAGTCTTACTTCTAAAACACTCAAAAATCTTAAGCAGAACATAAAAGACTGCGTGTTGTCTATTGGATTGGATTTATGCCAACTATTATTTTAAGACTACAATTTCGCTGAAAATTTTTTGAAATCTATTTACAACCAAAAATTTTTTATTTCCAAATTATTTCCAACAAATATTACAAATAATGACGACTTAACATATTAACCTAAACTTGTTAAAAAAATAATGAAGGAAATGAAAACTATTTCACTACCAAATATATTTTAATTATCACCACATAACTTGTGTAACCTAGCTTTTTAAATGACCAATAGAGCAAGCTTCACCATAAGATTTATATTGCAGCAGTGCAGTACTATGGTTGTGTATGTTAAACAATCAGCCGAAAGGCAAGTTAAACCTTTACCCAGAGAATTTTGCTTACCGCTCAATGTTCAGTTTAACCGCAATATCCGTGATCTTGGTGTAATAATTTCCTCTACACTCTCATGGTCTAAACATGTAACACTAAAAACCAAGAAGTTCTCCACTTTCTGTTATAATTCCCAATGCTGGTTTCTAAACTCTTCTTCATCTATCATACTTAACAGGCTCTTATATCGGGGCCTTAGCTGGATCTTCTCCTCTAACCAAGCTTTCCTAAAACTACTTCTTAAAGCTAGACTTCTTCCAATTTCCCTGTACATCAAGTTTTTAGTTCTCACTTTTCTGAACAAACTACTTCTTGACACCTATGATTTTGATTTTTCCAACTTCCTCAAATTCTCAAATCCTACATATTATTCTCATTCTTCCTCTTATGTCTTGCTTCAACTCCCTCTCAGTTCTCACAATTATATCTTTCGCATAATCCCTCTTGCTAACTTCATTACNCAAGCTTTCCTAAAACTACTTCTTAAAGCTAGACTTCTTCCAATTTCCCTGTACATCAAGTTTTTAGTTCTCACTTTTCTGAACAAACTACTTCTTGACACCTATGATTTTGATTTTTCCAACTTCCTCAAATTCTCAAATCCTACATATTATTCTCATTCTTCCTCTTATGTCCTGTTTCAACTCCCTCGCATTAATAAAGCTATTTGTTCTCACAATTATTTCTTTCGCATAATCCCTCTTGCTAAATACATTACCTCTAATCTAGAAATTGATCTCTAGTCTAACCCTCGAATTTTTAAAAGTCAGCTCCTTTCTTTACTTCGTTCTTCCGTATCTCAATATGGTCTTCATTATAAATGCGATCTTTTCCCTTTCTGTACCTGTTACTCCTGTCACTAATTTCCTTCGTTCATTTTTTCTCTCTGTGTAAATAAATTTATTTCATTTTATTTGTATACACCACGTTATGGCAGAATACATTATTAATTTTATATTGCAAACATTATGCTTAATGACACCAGTACTTAAATTTGAATTTTTATTTAGAATCTAAATGCATACAAATATTACAAGGGTTATTAACCAAAAAGATTGGATGTCTACTGCATTTTTATGCGAACAATTTGAATGGTGATATTGTCGCCAAATGGAGAAGTATTTATTTTGATAAGTCCGTGACTAACATATCGAATTGACTTGAGTAAAATATAAATTTAATGCGAAACAGCTGCAAATACTTTCATGTAAATAAACACTTTCAAAACATTTTCAGAAGTTCCAGTTAACTGGTTTGAAAGTATTTCAGTAAAATGATAATAAACATTGCCATTAAGTACATGTATTCTTTAAGATTTACTTTCTATTTAATCCAGTAGTAGTATTCTTAACTTCTTCACTTTAGTAACCTTTACTTGTATGCTTGCGTTACACAAAGATTGTGAAAAATTTAATACAATATATATGCACTTATTGTAAAACTACTAATGTAAAAATTGAAAGTGATTCCATAGAAACAAATTAAAGTTACTAACACTATAAATAAACAATATATTTATTTCAACATACTTAAGATATATAACCTTATATTTGAAGATATTTAAAATATTTAACTTTATTTAATAATTAGTTGAACGTCTTACCGTTAAATACACCTATTGATATAGCTCAGCACAGAGATTAGAAGCCGGTCGATCTTGACCACCGAACCAGTCACGGACGGGATCTGGTCATCCTTAATTTTACTTCATCGTTCAAAAGTGGTCACTTTGAGATGTGTCTCTAGTTATACCAGTCAGCTAATTTAGCCTGGGAGTTTCTTAAATCTCAAGCTGCGCAAGCACGTGACAATTACCATAATTTCATTCGCTAAAATAATTTACAAACAGTTCACTTATGTACACTGTACGGTTGTGCGAATAAGTTGGCCTCTGTGCTTCTATTACCTTGCTTGTCTGGATGTTGAAGTTTCACAGTATCTTAATCTTATCATTCTCTATGACACCCTGTGGTTTGTGCTCATACCACTTGTCTCCTGCTTCTAACCCATGCTGCCTGCTCAAGCTCCAATGTACCATTCGTCCCATCTTGTCATGCCTGAACTTATACTCATTCTGTGCCAACTTCTCACACCCTGCTATCAGATGATCTACTGTCTCCGCCTCTTTCTTACATAGCCTACACTTATCACTTACTTCTACTCTTCTGTCTATATGCTTCTTCACCCAGTTTGTTCTTATTGCTTGCTCCTGTGCTGCCATTAT
>CABFPE010000171.1:107946-127323 GCA_900660155.1 Hofstenia miamia | reverse complement strand
TATATATATATATATATATATAACTAGTGCATGAGCTAAGGTCCTGTTGAAGCGATCTTGAGTCAACGTGATCAAAAATCATATTCATGTACATTACAGGGCCAATTTAATTTAATATTTGTTACTATATATTATATTTGTTACACTAAAATGTGTCTGTAATATGACAATTTACTATTCGACTTCATTAGCATAGGCATAATTTTAAAAGACTTAGGCTTAGTGTGCAATCAGTTATAGATGTAGGACCAATTTCTCCAGGATCACATCTCACTGGACTAGAGCGGGGTTGAAAAAATAATTGGATGTGTTTGTGTCAGTGATAAATATATATATTGATGTATTTAGTTGGTTATTTTGATATTTTGAGGCCTTTAAATCCGCCTAAATTGCTTCTATTAAGTTTTACTTCAATTTTTTTTGAGAATATTATTATTTTTGAAGTACCCCTTCAGTGACGCCACTGTAAATTTATGTTATATTTTTCTACAGATTGCTTATAATTCTATAGCACTCACTGCATTCGCGTTGATTTGTGCGCACCGTCACGTAAGACTTAAACCATGTTTTCAAATGTCGGTCAATTTTGCAATATCTAGGCACAAATCCTGCCCGCCAACCTCATTCTCATGTATTTTCCTTTCTATTCTTCAACTAACAAGTATTTCATTTTTATGACAAGTTACTGATAGCGACGGTGAGAAAACTCAGAAATGTAAGTGGGCCTAAGTTTTCATGCTCAGTACAGGTCTACAAAAGATACCCAGTAAACATAGAACTGTTGTAATGACGTCGTTTTTGTGGTATATTGGCGTTTAATAGGCGTTGAATTGTTTAAGTGGCGTTTATAGTGCGGATTAGTGGCGGTGTATAATTCCGTCTAGCAAAAAATATTTAAAAATAGGAATAATTTTGGTATTATGACAATTTGAATATAAATTTTTTAAAAACTGCATTTTTATTGATAGTTTGTCGTTTTATTGTGAAAAGACGTTGTTTTGTAATGTCGTTTTAGTGCCGTTATTATGTCGTTCAGCGATGTCATTACGACAGTTCTATGTTTACTGGGTAGGGCCAAAGAATTGATAAAAAATTAATCTAGCCAGCGCAAGTCCGTGAAGATAAGAATTCTATATAATGCCTACACGAAGCACAAACTAGAAAAAGCATAAACCCATGTTTAGTTTTAATTTGTTGAGACTTAGACCAATTTAGTGCAAACGCCAGACTTGCATATGGAAATGTTTTTGTCTTCCATTTCCATTCTATTTCCACAACTATTTTAAAATCATTTCTAGATTTTTTCAAATATTTTCCACATCTTTCCATAACTCTTAGAACTAGTAGCTAGGCTCCTACGGAACGAGAATTTTACCGATGCAGTCCCACTTTGCCCCATTGGATTGGCCCTAGTCCCATCAAATTTTCTTGTTCCATTGGTCTCACGATATACCTCTATTTTGACAAAATTTGTTAAGAATTATGAGTAATATTTTGTAATCCGTGTTTTCAGGTTATTCATTTTTGGTCCCAGTCCACTGAAAAATCGAATTAGTAACGAGTGCTACATGTCACAAACTGGCCCAATCTTTAAAAGAACTTTAGCCATGTGAAAGAATTCCATTCCGTATTTACGCATGGAAGCTAGAATTTCCGCAGCTATATCAGCTCCTTTGAATGATTAATTAATCAATATCTTTTGGCATTAACCAAATTTTGTCATTATTTTCATCCTGCTGTTTTGAATTCTCTTGTTTACAACAATATGCAAAGTAAAAGAACTTTTTGAGTCTATCGAGCCTAATGGTTTCGAAAGTCTCTTCCTATTTTAAAGGAAATGCTCAGCACTTTTAATAATTCAGACAAATTTTGGTTATTCTAATGCAGTTCGTTATTGTCCTTAAAATTTTTATTTAAGTTTAAATAAATTGGCTGTATTTTGAACATTTTCTATAGTGTAAAAACGTCCGGTTTTTTGAATTTGCTTTTCCATAAATTGCCATTAAATTATCATTCCCTAAAATGATTTCGATTTCCATCCCCTTTCCATTTCCATATGCAACCCTGGAAAATCCCAAACTTTATATTAATAAGTATTTTATAAATATTTGGTGGATTTAAACAATTTCTCAATATGAATTATAAATAAGCTTCATTTTCCACTTATACCTGCAAAAACTTTGCTACAATTTTCACAACTATATTTCCAGTAGCATGCATGCTGCCCAATGTACATTCCATTTGTCATCTAATAAAAAATGAACATTAGTTTGTTAATCATGTATATATGAACATGACGTCTTTGCAGCTGAGATTACCAATATGATTGCATTTGGTATTGAGTATGTCAGTAACCTGCATTCCTATGCAAACTATATATTCTTATTTATAACATTCATCCATGAAAATGCACATCAATAGCAAATTCCTGAGTTTCACAGTGATTGTGTAAAATTATTTTACCAAAAGTTGCTGTCTGTAAATCAGAAAGAAAATTTTATAAATCAGGCCCTTATTATATAACATAAGTAAGAAAATATATTAAATTAAGAAAACATTAGGAATTAAAAATTACAATCACTAGTGCTGCCTACGTGGATAATTTATGTCCCACTTAACGTGTTGCATTGTGTACACAACACACAACATCAACCATTGGAAAACTTAGTGATGAAGAATGAATATGCATCTATACTACTATGTACTGCATAGGCTTCTCCAGGACTAAAGTTTATCTAGACCCATTCGAAATTTAAATAATCCCATTGCAAAACTCATGAACTATCCCATTGGCATGGCCCCAAAAAGTTATCTTCATGCATATAGATTTACAGTAATTATCTAGAATATTCTTCTAACATGGCGCATACATTGTTTAATGAGTTCATTACAATTCTTGTTCCAATTCCATGCAAAATGTACCATTGGATTGATAAAGAAGAGCATTATTATGATCAGAGAAAAATGTGAACATTGGTATTTAGTAGGAGAGACCATTTCATATTTAGCTGGGTGGGGATTGGGCAGGCTTGCCGTTATGTGAGTTTTTTTTTTCACACAACAAGCAAAACAACACAGCAGCAAAAGACTGCTGTGTCACATAACATACACAGCCCAACAGAGTAAAGTATTACACAATCCTTACAGTTTCAATAATCTTGAGTAGTTAATACATTAATATGCCGCATTATATATATGTATTTGTATGTGTGTATTAAAAATTTATGTGAGTTTAAGGAAATGTATTTATAGATTTATATCATAAGAGAATGTACATGTTTTGTATTCGAAATATTTAAGAACCACTAAATTCTTCGCTCTGCTTTCCTAACCAAATTGTTTCAAGTAAACTATACCTATTTTTATTGCATTTAAATATGTTCGATTTTTAACAATTAACCTGCTGGCATTCAAACAATCAAAATTGTTATATCCTCTAAAACAAAGGTGTGCACTAGTATCAATGCTAAGAAAGAACAAAAATATTGATGTATATTCCTAAAATGTATAAATAGATAATTCCAAAATATATTTAAATGAGAATGAATATTATTTGTCTTATAGGATCCATTAAGCTAGTATTTTTGATGATTTTGTTTAATTCTTTAAGATATGAAACAATTTACTATCACACCAGTTTTATTTGGAAAACTATGATTTGGAAAACATATATTAAAAATATATACGAATATTTTATCAAATAAATTTCAATAAAGACATCATCATTTTTCCTTCTCATCACCCACAATAAAATTTTCATTTTTATTACAACTAAAACACTAATGATACTGCTTAAATCTCGTTGTAACACATTTGAGAAGCTAGAGATCTAAATGGGCCTGGAATTTTAGGTTCCCCTGTTGCAAACCCCAAGAGTTGACTGTGAGATTGACTAGACCCAACTAAGCCCACCACTTCAGCAAAAGCTTATTTCAACCTATATATACGAAGGAGCTCTTACATCTCCGCTAAACTGTGAAAAGTTAATAATTCTTAACATTCTAGCTTAACATATGATTTCATTTGGTTTTGATCACACTTTGTAAAATTTTTCACCAAGCCTATTAAGAAATTTAGTACTCTTCTGTCTTTGTAAAAATTTGGATTTTCTTTTCCACAATGTCCTTCATAATCCCTCAAACATTTTCTATAGGTGAAAAGTCAGGTGATTTGACAAGCCACTGCAAAATTTGCAGATTTTTTTTCTGAAGACATTCTGGGTATGTTTTGAAGCATGGGGTTCGCTCCATCTTGCTGAATAATCTATCCAGTCTGATAACATGTTTCCGTAAATGGAGTAAACTGGTAAAATACCAGGATACTTTGAACTGTCTACAGTACTCCCTTCCACAATTTTCGGGAAAAAATCTTTTATAGCTCAAAGCACCCCAAACTATGAATTTTTGGGAAAATATTTGAGATGGCTTGAGAGATGTCTTGGCTGTCGTAGACCAATGAGAAATATTGTTTCTATGCAGCTGAGCTGGAATATTGACCTATTGGCTATGAAAATATTTCTGAGAAATCCATCCAGCGACCATGTTTCACAAAAGCTGACCCAGTCTTCTTTCTGTTTTCGTGTCACTATTGGCACCTCATTTATTGTTGAGACAATTTTGTTATTAGTTTCTTGAAACTTTAAATTCAAAAGCTGTTAATTTCAATGGGTTTGTGAGGCAAATTTTACATTTTTCCGTTCATATTCAGTCAATTTGAACGGTCGTCCATTCCTTACTTCCTTTTTAGCGTGTTCGTTTCAGTCAACCCTTTGAAGTTACTGTAGAATGTTTTTGGGTTCATACCCAATATCTTGAGTAAAGTTTTGCGGTCTTGATTCCAGTACAGTAAAGATAGGTTTTTGTATCTTGATGAGAATTAGTGAAAATTAATAAAGTACCCATCTGTTGTGTTTACAGGTACATAATATATATGAATATAGGTCATGCAGTAATACCTTAACATTCTGATTCCTATTGAAATTATTTTTATACATAATAGTTTATAAAACATGTCATCTAAAAGCATCGAAATTGCAACACATTACATAAAAATTCATTACAAATCCTTTATCTCAATTCGATTTTATGGGTTAGACACATTTTTTGTAAAATTTACTACTGCTATTTTCTAAAATTTCTCTTTATTGCATTAGCACAGGTGACAAAATAAATTATTTTTACTTAGCAGAAATACGTTTTCATCGTCCGATGGCGCAAAGAACGACTCCGATATTAATTAAGTTATTCATTGATTGCGTCACACATTGCAAGGCGAATAACAGTGGGCATTTGTCCGATTTTGTATTCAAATTAATGATGATTTCGCTGGATTTTGAATACCTCTTAAATATATAATGAAAATAACTCTCAAATTTGAATTGAAATAGGTTCAATAGTGAAAATAATTCAATTATATACAAGATATTTACAGTCGCATTTACTATCCAAATTTCAATGATATACCAAAATTCCTGAATTTAACTCAATTCCACAGAGACGCTATGTTTTGGTGGAAATATTTTTAATTTGATTTATAAAACAAATGATCAAAGCATTCTGTTACCATAAAACTGCCAACAGTATATTTTGCGAGTTTCTCTTCAATTTCATAGGATTATGTATTACTAAATATATAATTCTTCAATTATTTTTAAAATTACACCCAAAATTTGAAACGTGCAGAACCACAGCCAGAGATTTTCAAATATTTTAAAGAGGTCCAGTGAGTCGTTAGTCTGTAAACAAATATTATATTTTGGTGATTCAACTGTAATACTAAAGTAAATTTATCACTCCCAATTATTTAGGCATACCCGACTGCTGCATATGATTTCAGCCGACAATGAATCTTACAGTGGTAGAAGTGACGACCAACCAAAGCAACGACGGTCCAGATCCCAACACCGTCTTCGCTATATTCATAGTCACCATCCTAGTGATCATAGTAATGATGATCTTTACTTTCTTCTTAGCCCGATTTATAATTAATAATTCGCATTGCACACGAGGCAACAGCGTCCCTTTGAGGGTCGAAATCAAAAACAATCATAACAACCTCAAACTGCCGTCGATCAAGATAACCGATGAACACGGTAACGTTTTACCTAGGAACTCATTTAGCGGTAGCTCAGCTTAACCGATAAGTGGTCTATGCAATCTCACAGCGTAATCCAGCGGCGATCTTTTGTACAGTATTTATAATGAATTTATGTTCTTCTTACTCTTCATGTTGACATTTTTCATGTTTTATGGAATAAAACATTCTTTATTTTTACTCTCAAAGGTACAAGCTCATGCTATGCGTTGCATGAAATTGGAAGCATTCATGATATCATCAATCTCTTAAAATCTAAAGAAGGTTCACATCCTACAAGTGATGTCTTAAGCAAAGATTTTCTGTTGTAACACAAGAATCCTCATCCGCCAAATGTGATTTGCTAATAGTTAGAACTGGTGCTCTCTCATTTTATTCATGCGGTATCACGTTTTAGGCTAAAATATTAAATGAAAGTGAAAGCAAGGACTATTAGGTATACGAGATGAAAATCTGAGTAATAATTTTTAATTAACAACTTTCCCAAATTGCGAGGTACAGGGACTCTTCGAATCACTACATTAATATTACTAGATAAACGCATTCCTGTTAGATTCAACACTATATTAGGTTTGTTTTAATATTTTATACTCTTTGTATACATTAATCAAATATAAAAATAAGTTTACATGTTTATTTAAGAGGTTTGTGAAAATTTTACTTGGACAAATTATTTAAATGCTACAGCATTCTGCAACTTTGAAATTGCTTTAACCAATCAAAAATACAAGATTTCGTTAAGACATGGAAATGAAATTGAAATCTTTTTTAGTAAGTCCCATTTGTTTCAGAAATGCAGTCGGCGATAAAATTCGTTTGAAATGATCATGGACTCAAATTTTAACTGTTAGAAATGACACATTTTAAGTGAAATTTCGAAAAAATTGACTTTCTCTGCCAATTTTTAATAAGGCGCAAGTGTGTGATGACAATGAAATATGATGTCATGTTGCAGCGAAGTTATGAGATAAGATAAGATGTTGTTTTTTCTGATAAATATTTATACTATTTATAAAATTGATATATTATCTGAATAGCAGCAATAAATTATTTGCAAGCTAAGGCTATGTTTCTGGTATTCTTCAGCATCGAGTGGTAGCTTAGTCATTACTGTAAAACTTATATACTAGTCATGATTAACTGAAAATAATTTATTGTTTTCAGCAAGTTTTTATATGATTCCTAAAGAATTTCAATTTTTCAACGTTCTTACTCTTTTTAGATAATTTATTCCGAATTTGAATAGCAACATGAAAAAGTAATTCTTGAGATCATTTTCCTATACTTACACAGGCATAAAGTTTTGATCTTAATTTCGATTTATGAGCAAAAACAGGTATTATAATCATATTATACCTTTTCTTAACTTAATTAATCAAAAATCCAAGCTTATTAAACAAAAGTGCAAGGAAAATTAACACAAGAGTTCTAGATCATTATTATCAAATTTAATCGCTGTTATAACAAAAATATACAAAATTAAAATATCAGTTAATTATGTTAGTTAGGAATAAAGCAAATCACGAAAGATTGATGATGAATAATACAGAATTTGAATGTAATGAGTTGCCCAGTTGACCAAGTTTTCGCTGGAAGAAAAAGAAAATCGATTTTCTCCATGCCTATTACCAAATTTAAAAAACTCTGAGCATGGGTAGGTCTATTGGGGAGCACACTTTAATGCAATGTTGAAAATTGCTGTTAAAGCGTATTGCTATTGCAGAGGTTGTTGAAAAGATTAACAAGTTTTCCTTGAAAATTTCGAATTTTTGAAAAAAACTTAAATTCTCTCCATACCTAGTGTTCATGTATTTAGAAGGTTTAGAGCCCTGGAGGCAACAAAGAACTTGGACTGTTTTTTTATATGTGCAATGAAATTCCAAACCCATTAAAGCATGCAGTGTGCAAAGTCAAAGATGTCAGTGTCATGTGGTGCTTTCAGATTAAGCACAGCTTTAATAGTTAACTACAATATAAGCGCATAAAATTTTTTATAGGATCATGAAAATTTTTCAAAAATCTACAGACTGGTTAAGGCTAAGACATTCACTGCATCTTTTCTCTTCCTTTACATCTCTCCCAAATTTTTAATGGAAATCAACCGAAAATGTGTGTATTTCGATGCATGGGTTGCAATTTCAAATGGCCTCAAAGCCAACTTTTAACTGGAACAACATACTGCCTAACTGCATTCTGAGCGGCCAAATATGCATACTTTTGAAATTTTAAGCGCTAAGTTATTTTAAATGTTCTTCGGAGAAATGATCCTAGCAATATTGTACTTTGTATAACACAACACACAAACACAGCAATACAACGAAATACTTTATCTATAATTCATCTGGAATTTGAAAAGAAAGCAGCTAAGTGCACTTGCAAGCAGTGCATTGGATTAAATTTTGTCAAATTATTTTAAAATGAACAATTTCACAAGAATCCCTTCAAATTTGTTACCCCAGCATCACTCCAATCACTTCAAAGCAAATTTGAAGGTTTCACAAGTAGAGAAATTCAATGTAAATGTGTAGTTGTGCTATTGTTAGCTTAAATTCTGTATTTTCAAAGCAGACAAAGCAATTGATTTTGAAAAGGATTGTTTATCATTTATAGCCTTATTTTTTTAATGTTGTTTCCACGATTATTATCAAAAATTAAAATGCTGCAAAAACATGGATGAGTGTAAAATAGCAAATTCTTTGACTTGTTTACCTAAAGCTACTTGTGTCAAATAATGTCCTGTGCCGAAGTGAATTTTTTGGCCTCAATTTTGATAATTTTACAGCAAATCGCCAAGCCGAGATTGCAGTGGGCATTGGTAAGATGGAAGTATTTGCAAATTTTAAGTGTAATTTCATGTACCTTGAAATTATTAAAGTGTTGTGAATATCATATGATTTGGCAAAATGCAAAATGAAATTGTGCGATGGAATATACTTTCATGGTATGGATAGGCCTATTCCCTGTTGTTATTCTTTGGCCGTATTATATATACATATATTTTGATGGAAGGTTTGCTGATTATAATTTCAGAAATAGATTTTACCTAAATATTCCCTCAAATTTACTTTTAAAATTGCATAAAATCGGCACTCATCATTCAATTAGCATTAGTAGGAATTATTAAACATAAGTTTCCAATCTCGTTATAAACTGATTTAATTTGATTACTAAAATCATAATGCCAATTAAATGTTTTTAATTTTTACGTTATTGCATATTAAATACTATATAGTAATGATCTAGAGCTCTTGTGTTTCATTTGCTTGTACTTTTGTCTAATTTGATTGAATTTTTGCTTAATTCAGATGAGAAAAGGTATATAGAGTGGAAAACTTTTTATGAATCTAAGGAGAGGCAACGTAGTATTGAATATGCCAAACTGGTTTGGTAAGAGGATTTACACAGATATGTAAACCTTCGTAATAAATAAATATATTTTTCTTTGAGAAATTTAATGCCCATTATGGTGTAGAGAGCATAAGACAAGAATAGTTTTATTACTGATCGGCTTACTGCTTTTTCGATTATTAATACATGTTAGGTTATAGAATATGAACAACATCATCACATTAATGTTGCTTAAATCGGTGTGGAAATTCATTAAGCGAAATGCACGAAGCAATTGCTCGTATGAATGATTCAACCAGTCGAACTGCACCAAGCAATCGCTCACACGACTAACTGCAACTCCGGAGTCATAGCATGGTTCCAAAGTATTTTTCTAATTTCTTTTATGTAAAGCCGTTTTGGGGTATAGTCCATTGCAACCCAGATCGTCTTAAATCTTCTGGATAATCAAGTTCTAATTTGAAGCACGAACAAGAATTTAATTTAGAGTATGTGGCTATGACTTGCTTAAGCTTTGCAAGCTCTTCTTTAGCACTAGAAAGACCATTACTCCTTATGATTCTTTTTCATGGAGTATTTCAAAATAGAACATTATGTAAAAAAATGAAAAAAAATTACACATGCAAATTCAAATGGATAATCAGTTTATTTGGTGGTACATATACCTGCTTTTGTTTTTAATGAATGCATACACAAGTAAACAAAATTCTAATGTGTGTCAATTTTGACACTTTTGGCCTTTCTAGTGTTAATGCACTCTCTCAAAAATAGCATTGTGTGCAATTTGGACATGAAGATGACTGACTATAATTGAATTTTTTCTCCATGATCAAGAACACATTGCCTGACAAAATAACAATGAATTCTTCAAAGCATTCCAATTTGAAAAACCAATTATTAAAAAAAGTTTGACAATGGCTTGTGAAAAATGATGAAATTGGTAAACCTGTGACTTGATTGCTTGATTATACTTTCCAACAAATTCAAACTTTTACAGAAGGTGTTGAAAGCCCTACACCTCCCATATTAATTTGATTACACTGAATTTATTTCAGAGGTCAATTTTCACCTATCACAATCTAGTTTCTTGTAATTGCGACGTATATATGTGCAAGTGCTTAAGTAGGGATAAGGTTCTTATTCGATTTGGAGTTACTCAGCCTGAGTTTCTGTTGTTTCAAATTTAGCTTAGGTGTTTTTGTTGAAGGACTGAGTTTTCTTTTCAAATTTTTGCACAAGTTTTACATTCTAAAGCTAAAAAGTATATATTTCCAATTGATATAGAAACTGAAGTTTAAAATAATTGTTTGTGTTGATTAACTTTTAATAACGGTTCGTGCACAAGTATTAATGACTTCTCTTCCGAGTTTTTAAAATTTTGATCACGTATTGGGGATACATTTAATAGAATTTCATGTAATTTCTTAATATTAATTGTTGTCAAAAGCTTACGATGCTATCAAAACACTTTGGCAACAGAATTTACCTACTATCAATCTTTAATAAATTTCAATTGCTTACATGTGCAGTGATTGTCAAAATCATGGTCTATCTCTTTTTTTCCATATATAGTGAATGCTACCAGTCACAATTTCCCTTGAACAGTAGAGCAATAAATTTGCAAAACTTTAAGGAAGAATATGCTTTTAAAGAGAGTAATGGAGAAACAGAATGATAGAACAATGATAAAATACAGCGATAAATTCAAAATTTAGTTTCAGCAAAAAAATTGGTCTAGAATAATATTATTTCATTCTTCAAAAAAAATTGTTGGACAGTGTAATTTCTATTATTTTTTTATCATTCCCTAAAATAGAAGAAAAAGGATTACATAAAATACATTTCGTAAATTTTTGAATATACAGAACATGTTAAAAAACATTGGACAAAGACAAAGAAATTTAGGAAGAGGTTTACATATTAAAAGAGATGTGGCTAACCTTTCAGAAGTAAAAATTCCAAAGAGGATTTAAAGCCTTCCAATAAATATAACTAAGTTTCCAAAGAAGTCTGTATTTCTAAAACATTAACAAAATACATAAGCAAAACAAAACAATGAGTAGAAACGTTTTACAAATTTATTTGATGTGTTAAGTGATTTTAAGAGGGTTCTTTTAGATTAGATTTTCACTTAGTCAAAAACAAAATATCTGTAGAGAGAAACTTTATTTGCAGATAAAAAATGTCATTAGTCCTCCAATTTAAATGACAAAGTAAGTATAAATTTGTTAGGTGCACAATTTTAAAACTACTTACGAAAAATGATCGTCATAAAAAACTAATAAACTTGTTTTAAATTTATTAGAACACAAAATGAGAAGACTATTATTTTTGTTAATCCAAATTTATAACTAAGACCAACAAAAAATTTGTTTTGTGTCACATATAGTAACATATTAGAAATATGAAGATTTTATAACAAAACTGAAGAAAAATTGAAACAGGAATTGTAAATTTAATTCAAGTTGGATAAATACATTTGAAATAATAAACCGACTGATCAATTTTATAGAAAATGAATTTTAATTATTGTGAAAGATTATCATATATTTCTGATTTGGCAATATTTCAAAATAATTACAACAAAAGCTATTCATGGTGGAGTTGACCAATTCTTAGGAAACATAAAGTCACTATAATTGTTTAATAGACATGAAAGAATAGTCAAATAAATCAACTGACCACCTCGCGCACTTTCGTCAAAAAAATTTTTTTTTAATTGCATTTCTTCAAGGTCTGACTATTCTAGAAACCTTAGAGTTTTGTGTAAAAGAAGTTTATTATTTTGTGGTATATGTAACAACAACAACAAAATGCATAACTACATTGGAATGCCAAGATCACGCATCAAAATGTATGCAAATATTATTAATTTTAAGTGTACTTTTTTGACAAACTAATTACTAAATGTAAGGCAAACTAAGTTCTCAGAACAAATTACTCTAAAGTAACAACTAAATAATAAACATTGCTTTGAAACAACGTAAATCATTAAGTTACTTTCTAGTTTACGAGTTATCTTGTTTTTGATAGCTAGACATTTGCTCAGTCTAATTACCTTCATTATTTCAACTGATTAAATTATTATGTAAAGATAACTTCTCTAAATGAGAAGGAAGTTTTATTACTGTAAACAAAGTTAAGCCTTTATTATTGCAATGAATACCAAGTTGTATCAAGTAATCTGGATATTGAATGTAAGGCAAACGAAGTTATTAGAACAAATTATTATTTCTGATTAATAGCTTTAGGCACTTCACATTGTGCAAATTCATTTAATTACATATTGCAATTTAGATCAACTGATGAAGTGTCTTAATTAATTCATTGCCCCAGCAGAATTTAGAGTCACAGATCTTTGCAACATTCGTAACAACTGCGATTCAGATTTGTTTCCATTAAAGAAAAAGCAAAATTGTTAACTAAATCATGCCCTAAAAACCTTAAATTAGGAATTGGAAGTGGAAAGTCGAGTTATACCGCACTTAGATATTTATTAATTTGAATCAGCAAAATTAGAGGTGGGCGCCGCCGTCAGCCGACTACTATTGTCAGAGCGACATCTATAGAACTGGATTAGACTATAATATTTAATATAGAAACCTTTAAGGCCTATAATCCTGAAAAAACCTTATATGATGAAAGCAGCAATGTGAAACTATTTATCTGCAAAAAGGTTCATCATGCGCTTACGTGCTATCTGATTATAATAACCTAATCAATGTTAAGCGTCACTACCACATCAAAGATATTAAATGAAGGTCCTTTTTATGACACATTTAGTTTGTCTTGAAATAGTTTTAGTTATCAATCGGCCTAGCCGTCTAAATTTTCCGGTGGCTGGCTGACTTAAAATAACTCGTCGGCGGCGGCTCATCCGGCTGGCGCCCAACTCAAGCTAAATTATCTAATTTACTTTCTTTTATTAAATGAATCTTACCTTTTGGTTAGCTTTAATCTAATGGATTATTTATATCCTGTTTGTTATTTCTACTATGTTCACATTCAAAAATGTATGCAACGTTTGCCAATTGGACAGGGCCGGCCTTAGCTTGCCCGGGGGCCCGGAGCAAAATATTGTGGCGGCAGGTACCCGTTTCTTGGTATCGGCAAGTTCGCTGTTTTCGTGTTTACTAGTTTAACCAGTTATTTGTAAATATTATCGAGAATTACTGTATATAAGGAACGAACTCAATTGTAAATAGAGAAAATAGTTTGTCGCGTGCTATTATTCAGTGCACTTCGGTGCACCCACTAGCGATACTACATTATGACATATAAGTAAACTTAAAAAGTAATGATAGGGTCTCTGTTATTATAATTTGAATTTCGCATCTTACTTGTAAGGAAATTATAAAACTGCGAAAAATATATCAATTTTGCTCAATGCTATAATTATAGATCATTGCATGTAATTGCATGCTAACAGTTTAAGACATCGGTTCTAAATCAAAGAAGTAATTTCAGAAAGTGCATACAGTGCAATTTGAGGATATTACAAAGATATTAAGCATTTTAAAGACAATGATAGATTTTAGAAAATATATTAATCCTTTAGTATTCTAAAGTAGCTTTAAGCCACTTTACACAAATTAAGTGTTTGTAGAACAATATTGAACCAAGGTTTCTTTAAGTCACCCTTTAAAGTAAATCAGGTTTTGAAAGCCTATCTAATACTTTAAGTAAGGATAATCATTTTTTCATGAACTTTAAAGTATAAACAAATTAATTTTTGAAACTACATATTTTGTTATAAGTTTTTTTGGGCTTGTTGTATGTAATCACTAAATGGTCTGAATTTCATAGTCAAATTTTACTACGTGCTGTTCATTAATATTTTCAATTACTATCAATAATGAAATAAAAGAAGTTTACTTCTCATCATTGCATGTAATAATACAATTACTATTATTATTGTTTTTAATAATATAATGAAATATAACATAATTTGGAAATTAATATAATATTAAAAATATTATATAATTATAATTGCTATATATATATATATATATATATATATATATATATATATTATGAAAGATTTATTCCGCAAACATGTTTCGCTACATACGTATAGCTTCGTCAGTGCATTTAGAGTATAGAGGGAAAGTTTAGAAAAGTTTAAGAATGCTAACATGGTTTAATTGTCTATTTAAAAGTTTTTTACGTTGTTGTTTTATTAATAATGCTTCAGTGATGTTGGTATGTTTGTTCTTAGTTAATATTTTAAATGTTGGAATTATCTTAGTTTCATATATCTTTAATTTTTTGTTGATTCTTTTAAGTTGGTGTTCGATACATGATTGTCGGTCTTTAATATAAGGTAAATTCATATAAATGTTTTTAATTTTATCATTGTTGTCCTTTAATTTGTTGTTAATAAGATATTTATCCAAGCATTTTTTTATTAGATGATGAGGATAGCCATTATTTTAATTTTAATAATAGTCGTCTATACTTGAAATATAATTTCTTTTCTTCTCTGCTTAGCACATTTGATAATATATAATTAAATGATATTTTGCTAAGACTTAGCGATACGTAATAATCTATTCGCTGGCGCGCCTACGCTCGATGCGGCGTTTTCTTTAATCAAAGACAAAAAGAAAACGCCGCTTCATCAAATGTTCGCTCTGCTCAACAAAGAAAACGCCGCTGAAACTCTTCTAATCCTTTTCGAAAGTTCATTAAAATCTGTTTCTAATGCTTCAACCCAGTCTTCTACAAAATCAGCTAATTATAGCAATGCATCATGTTCAACGCAAACGTTTGATTCTCCTTCTGAACATCGCTATGTCTCTTTCAAAAATCCACACAAGTCTCCTAGAAAGAAATCTAATGAAGCACGAAATTTTACTCTCCCGTGAAGACAAGTGAAATCTATCAAACCTGGCACATCATCACTAATCATTGGAAGCAGCATTCTAAATTATGTCTGCTCGCATAATCTTTTACATAATCAAACCACTTCAATCCATTATTATCCTGGTCACAACTCTGGGCTTCTTGCTGAAAAGATCTAACAATATCCAAAAGTTCACGTCAATTCTGTTATCCTCAATACTGGTCTAATTGATGCCATACATTCCACAGATGTTCAAAACATCAAATCCAATATCAATCATCTAGTTGAACTGATTCGTCTCAAATTCTCACCACGCTTCACCTACTTCTTGAAAATCATTTGCAGACAGCAAACATTCACTACTACAACGAAATCACATCATTGCTGAATTCAACGACGTCTTATCGCGTATGTCTTTAACAACTTCAACGTCATCCCTGTCTTCGAATCGAAAATTCTTATTGTCACGAAGAACTGTCAACAGTAATCTCTTAGCCCTTGATAGGATACATCTTTCTCGAAATGGAATCAAGCAAATGACTCATATCTTAAAGAATCATCTCAGTCCACGAAAAATCACTCTCTCAGCATTCCGTGCTCCTTATATCTCTTATGCAAAAGTCACAAGTTCCTCAACGCATCAATATCTCCTTCCGACCCCATCCTTCTATCCTCAAAATGCCTAAATCAATCAAACGGGTAAATTTTTTTATTTATTATTTAGTTATATATTTTGCTTTTCAAAATGTAACTATATATTATATACATGCTCACATCCAAACACAACACAGAAAACACTCACATCTCAATGACTACAGGTGTACTACCAAATTCAGTACATTGATTTATAAACAACTTATTAGGTATTTTTTTCTTTTAAAATTAATTCTTTCCGGTGACATAGAAACAAATCCAGGTCCTATCCTAAGTGAAACAGAAATTGAACCCAAATTAAAAAACTATTCTGATAACTTCAAATATATATATATTAACGCTAGAAGTCTTAATGCAAACAGAAACGATTTCTTAAAATTGATTACAAAAATTGGAAAAAATGCCATATTCATAATTGCAGAAACTTGGCTTAAGCCTGATATCGACCCTAACTTGTTTAACCCAGACCGACAAAATTTTGAGGTTTGTGTTAAGAATCGAATATGTAGAGGACTTATGATAATTGTGCCAAATTTTTTAAAGCCAGCCGGTAAATCTGAATATGAACTTAATCACGAAATATTTGAATCACTGTGGATAGAAATAAAATCAATAGAGAACTGTCTCCAAAAAGATTTGATAAACGTAACTTATAATCCAAATAAAAATTATCTAGTCGAATATCTAAATTATATAATATACGAAATATCTGAAATATGTATTGATTATACTCTCTAAATATATTCGGTGACTTTAATACTAATTACTTTAACTCTTATGAACGAAATTCTATAAATGAATTATCTGCTACTTGTAATCTTCATTGTGTAAATACGGTTTGTCCAAATCGCATGAAGAATTTAATTGATTACTTTTTTACTAATTCTGAAGCTTCTTTCAAATCTTTAATGTTTGAATCATTTAGTGATCATGCACTGTGTATATATATTAGTAACAAAACTACTAAGAGCAAGCAATTTAAAATCATAAATGCAAGAGACTATTTATCTTACTCAGATGAGAAAATGGAAAAGGCCCAAAAAACACCCCATTTAACTATTTTTACATATTAAATTATGGATCTCAAATGATTAATTACATTGCAAAAGAAATCTACAAAGCATTAAACACTGTTGCTCCAATTAAGAAGCAACGGGTTAAGATTAAAGCAAATAAATTTGCTTTTTCAAACACCGACGATAATCAAGTCCATGAACTAGTATCTATTAAACGAGAATTATTTGATCTTGCGAAACATGAGCCGACAAAGACTAATTGGACCAATTACGAAAAATCAAAGAATGTAATTAAACAATTAAGAACAAAAAATTTAACTAAAGTTCGGCAAAAATTCTTTAATCAATTAAATTCTACTCACGAAAATGGCGATACGTCCATAAATTTATTTGAAAATCTAAAGGTCTTCCATCCGAAATAAATGAATTAAACATCAATAATACGACCATAACAGACAAAACTCAAATGCTGAATCATTTAAATTCAACAATTAAAGAACTTGAAAATTTCAATTTCCCACTTTATAAGAAAAAAGAAAATTCTCAAACAATCAAGACAATTTTTCTTTAGACTATTGCTACATTCAATGAAAACATTGTTAAAAAACGTGATACCAACAAATCGACCCCTTCTTACATTCCCCCATTTTTTATTATTTAACGTTTTTTTCCTATTTTTGGAGAACAATTGTTAGTTGCATTTAATCAATGTATTATTGATTGTGAATTTCCAGACTTACTAAAAAAATCAGATATAATTCCTATATATAAAAAGGTGACAACCTCAACGCAAAAAATTATAGACAAATTTGTATTACACATCATTTTAGCGAACTCTTTGAAAAACTGTTATTATGTTCAAATAAAAGCATTCCTAAAATCTGAAAACACCCTATCGAATAAGCAATTTGGTTTTCGTGCTGGGCCATAGCACCAAGGACGCAATTTTATCGATCACGCAACAAATTAAAGTTTAACATATCTCATAATAACTGAAGTTGTGTAGCATTATTAGATTTAAGTAAAGATTTCAATTCAATGAATTTCGATATCTTGCAAGACAAGCTTATAAATTATAATTTTGATGTTAACTTAATTAATTTAATCATGAACTTCTCAAAAAAAGACAGCAGCGTGTATTATTAAACAGTAAAAAATCTAGTTATATTATAACCGACAATGGGATATCCCAAGGTACTGTACTTGGCGCTATTTTATTTGCAATTTTTGTAAATGATATAATAAAACTTCGCAATGTATCCTAAAACAATCCTAAATCTGCATTAATGTCCGTCCAAAACAATATCTCTAGGATGTATCATTGAGACACCATGTGTATCAACAAGACGTTCTCAGTTAATAGCAGAACTGAATTACGAGGGAAAATTGTAAACAAGAGTCAATCAAACAGGTACTAGTCGAGTATTTGATTATTTACTAAGAAGTGCTATAAATATGTTATTATTGTTGAAATTAGCAGGGCTGTTAAAACAATTATTGCTATTGCAATATATTGACAATATATTGTGCAAAATATTGTGCAGAGCGATTGCAAAAAGACAATATAATTTGGAGATAAAGAAACGTATAAATCGTTCCCTTTGTGTGCTATCACATGCGTTGTAAATTCTGGCCAATCAGCGTTGAACATGGTTTGCTAGCCGTCTTAGGTATGTGACCGCATTATTCATAATAAAGTAGTTGCGTACACACATAAATTGAGCCATGTCCTCCCATTCTATACCAAGCAAAGATCTCTGTCAGCATTTTTTCAAACCAGTTAATGGAAAGGCACATTTTCATGAATGTTTGTGTGGAAAACAGCGAAAGCAAATTATTAAGGCTGGATACAACAACCTATTGGATCATTTAATAAAAGAACATCCTACTTATGAGGAAGATTATCGCTCGGCCATTCAATCTGGTTATCATGTGAAATTTGGGGTTTCAAAGAAAGCTAAAAACATCTTCTCGTGGTTGCGTTGGGTTACTTTGAAAGGCTTGCCATTTTCGTTTGTCGAGGACAATTTAACAGTGCGATTTACTTCTTTACAGCCGATATCTCGTCAATCCTTTGTTTCGTATCTCGAAAAAATGACTCCGCTTGTTGAACAGAAAATAGCAGAATCTCTTCCTGAAAAATTCGGGATTATTTTCGATGGCTGGAGCGATAGAGGTACGTCTACTCATTACGTCTGTGTTTTTGCAGTGTATTCAGGGAACACGCCTTTACTAGCTTTTTCGCCATTACCAGACGAAGAGCGTTATGACGCGGAATCTCACGTACAATTTTTTAAAGATACTTTGGCAGTATACAAGAAAACACCTGAAAACGTGTCATTTTTTGTGGGAGACAATGAAAACTTAAACAAAGCAATTGCAAACAATCTTGAACTGCCCCTCATTGGTTGTGATTCTCAC
>CABFPE010000171.1:87091-106316 GCA_900660155.1 Hofstenia miamia | reverse complement strand
ATTGATACTGGATTACATTACAAAATATGTAATTAGTAATTTATTTCATATGAATGATCGTTTTAAAACATCGCATATATTCTTTAGCAATTTGGTCATAATTTTGGCAATAATAAATTTAAATTAAACATTTCAATTTTGAATAAAATTTGAAATCATTTTTTTAATGCAACATAAAAGATTATAAAGTAAAAAGGAGTTTTACTAATTTTCAAATAATTCTCAGTTAGTGCTGACATTTTGCATAAATTATTTTTACATTGCTTGAATTATACATTAATTCTGAAATGGCATCTCAATGTAATCTCATGAGATGTATCAGCGATAACCTAATGAGACATCTGCAGAACATCAGCATCCTAAAAGCGTCTCACTAGGATATGAGACACCTGCGACATCAATAGGATGAATTAGGATGCATTTGTGACACTTGATTTTTGACTGGGATTAGATATCTCTATCACTTACGCAATGTAGTATTAAGCAATTATCATAAACAACTAATATATGCTTTCTGTTTATCTCATTTTCAATACTGTTGCTTTATTTTAACTAACCTAAATTCGAAACATATTATGGTTCTATCAAAGACATTTAATTGGTGTATAAAAACTCTAAGCTTTGCAAAAAAGCATGACGAAGCATCAGTATATCGTAATAAATATTAAATATCTCTTTTCTATCACATATCAATTAAATTGTCGAATAATTTAGATTATGAAACGCAAATAAAAAAAAATTATAAAAATTTTAGAAAAAAATTGAAACAATTTCTTCTAATAAAACAATATACATTCATGCTTTTGAAACATACATCCAATATTGAACACCTACACAAACATTTGATCAATCATTGATTATATTATTATATATTGTACATATTAATTTGTAGTTAATTATTTGTTTATGTTTTCTTCTTTTGTCATGTGTTAGTTTGTAAATTTTTGTATATATATATATTGCGCAATATATTTACTCTGACTCTTATTTTCGAAAATTTCATTTTAAAATGTTTGGTGTAATTGATGGAAAATTAAAAATGAAACCATATTAGGCCATGTCTAAAACAACCTTAAGAGACTTATATTTAGATGTAAAATTACAAGTGTAATCAAATGAAAATAATTTCAGCTTGATGCAAGCATTATTCACAGAGATATTAGCAATTATTGTATTATTCCTGAAAATTTTTATTAAAAATAGATAGGATAGGATCTTTTATAGAAAATGAAAAATGAAAACATACTAGGCCATGTCTAAAAAAATTAAGGGACTTATTTAAATGTAAAATTCCATGTGCAATCAAATAATAGTAGTTCAAAGTTGATATGATCATTATTCAATGAGATATTAATGATTATATTCGAAAATTCAATAAATGTATATATATATATATATAATAAAATGTAAAACATAGTAGACTATGCCATAAATTTTATTTTAAGATATCTATATGTAACATTTATTTTCCAATTGAATGCAGGTAATCTGAAGTCAATACAATCATTATTTATTGAGATATTAGTGTCTTAATTTAGTCGAGATCAACTGTGATTGATCAAGTGTCACTTGCAAGACGTCAAAGTTAAGATTTGTGAAGGGAGCACCGTGACTAGAATTCAGCAATGCTTCTCTAAATTTTTTTCTCTTGACGAAGCAAATCTGGATTCAAAATATTAATGTATCTAGACGTAAAATTTAATTTCCAATCAATTGAAAATAGTTTGAAGTCAACATGACCATTATTGACTGAGATATCAACGATGTAATTTAGTCAGGAGAGACATATCTCTAGGCATCTCAAGACATTTCAATGTGCCTAGAGGTTTGACTGATGAAATTGGAAATTGTGTGAAAATCCCAAATTTTAAAGCAACTAAAAATCATTCAATTTTAACATGCTATAGTGCATTTGATTGATATCTTAATGCTGAACATTTTATAAGATAGGGTCCTTCTTTAATATTGAATGGGCTATTTACAAAAAACCTTCAAAAATTATCATTTTTGCTTGAGTAATTTGTTAATAAAAAATCATAGCTCAGCTAATTTTGATCCAATATTAAAACTTTTTACTCTTTGATGCACAATCAATAGTTCTTTATGAATATATTATTATATTTTTTGATTTCAAAAAATTGGGGTCTGTAATGAAAATACCAAACTTTGTGAATTTTCGATATTTTAGTGGTCCATATCTCAAAATTGACAATAGAATTGTTTGAAAGTTATTTTATTGGACTCTATTTAAGAAGTTGGTTAAGAAATGTGTTAAAAGCTAAACTGCAGAATCCATAGTTGCTGAGATTTTTTATTGAGGCAAAAGGCAATTCCCCAGGCCTATCACAGGCAATCTACAGAGGAAAAACAAGCACTCTTGGGAAATTAGTTAATTCTTTGCTTGAGAAAAAATCAGGTTATATAGAGGATGCACCTTATCTGAAAATATTTTAAAAAAAATTTAAAATATTTTTATTTTCAGGCAGTTTCAGGGATAACATGATCACTGACACCATATCAAATATTTGGTATATCTGATTTGATTTTTTCCAAAATATTCTTTTTGTAAGTGTTCTGCATTTTTCAAAGGACACATCCTGCATTTATTTATGACATCTTCCACTATTGCACATATAGTATGACACCATAATAGTTAAAAATTAGTTATTTGTTAAAATTAAATTCATTTTATCAAGAAATTGCAACAAATGAAGCTAATCAGTTAACCTTTTGATGATGAAAAGAATTTGCTTAGTTATACAACTAGAATCAAGTTACAATTACACTATCTTATTTTGTCATTGTTATTTTCACTAAGATAACTGCTAGCCTAAGTGACCTAGATGTATGGGATTAGAAAAGGTTACAGCCTAATTCTCAGTATCATGACTGATGTTGAAGACAAGGCAATTATGCATCCTACTGTAGAATCACGGGGAAGCTCAGACTACTCCAGTGGTACAAGGAAACTCAATGGTTTGAGCAGAAGGTTGCAAAGGCTACAACGGCAGTGAGCATCCCACATTCCAACAGAACAATAAAAATATCAGTAACTTGCCATTGTAAGAAAGTAACAAGAAAGATCCACCAAGGACTCACTTCCAATGACGACCAACTTGCATTGCATCACAATAAAGTGGTATCCATGAAGAGAATTCCAAGTTCGCCAAAGGTGCTAAGTTATGTGTCTCAAGTTGTTAATTTCTAGCTCAATAAAACAGTTCTCATTAGTTCTTATTTCTCAGCTCATGTAATAAATAATAATAGCATGTAATTGCCATGCATTGATGTTCACCAATAGTTTATTATCATCACAGTGTACAGTTATAGTGTGCATGTTCGAATTGCAATGATCAATTAAAAGTTATTATTCCCTATACATAGACATATACCTAACTTAATTCCAACCACGATTTGGGCTGCCTGCCGGAAAAAGGCGAGTTGTCAGCCTAGACTTGAAGGAGTAACTCCCAAATTGTTGGCAGAGACTTAAGCATTCATTATCACAAGATGCATAACAATGCCTGAATGGGGTTAGTAATATTAAAGAAAAAGCAAATGCAGTTGAGTGAGACAAAGTTTATTTTGCGTCCTTGCTACAAGTCTCTCAAGTATTTATACAAACAATTGAAATATTACCTGTATTGCTTACACTTTTTCTCGATCACGAGTTCCCTCACAAAATTAAAGAGCAATAACACATTACATGATTTTGAGGGGACAAACAAATCTAATATCAAAATACTATACTAAAAACTTAGCGATCAAAGTTGTTTACATCAAAGTGACGTTACTAACTAAAATCAGAGCAAGATTTAGGTCGAAATTGCAACAGTTAACCAAAATAATAAAAGAAAGACTCCAAGTGACTCTACACTACTTTAAATGGTAGGGGTTTTTTATTGCTTGCATTATCTGCATCCTTTACATGTAATGACATTAGTAAAAGATATAAGCAGATACTAAATCAATATATTGATATGTAATGGTAGTCATTCCTAGTAAATACTTGGTTTTAATTAGTGAAGTATAACTCAAGAGGAAAAATAACTGATTTTTGAATATTCCCTTAAATTATACTTTTAATCTATGTTACATTGGTATAATAAAGTTATCAAAGTTGTTATTAAATGTGACAGAATGCAAGCTTAATTGCATTCTTGTCAGCCTCACCAAAGTTAGAAAGGTGCAAATGTAGAGGCACCTAATCTGATCAAGAGTATACAGTGCAATATTCTACAATTTTATTTAGAGAATATTTATTTGTAAAAAACCTTTAATTATTAATCAGTGTAACAATACAGGTCACAAAAAAGAATACTGCAAAAAATGGTTTAGCTAAAAGTCATTTGCTTTGTTTTTGACTGAAATGAGCCTTAACAGAAATTTAAATTTTTAAATGATAATCTGATCAAGGAAAATTGTTAACCTGTAAGTGATTTTAGTCTATTTTTCCAAAATCTGTAAATAATTAAGAGAGAAAACTGAGTTGTAACAAAGGTCATTATCAGTAAAATTTTACAAGAGTTCAGTTGCTTGTTTTCTATATGTAAATGAATTAAGTAATTGAATGAAAATCATTACCTAAAGTCTAAATTGGAAATGGTGGCGGTCAGTTCACAGATCATTATGGATGGTGGGAACTAATATCAATTATGTATTATATTTAAATCTTGATGATTATTCTGAAAGCCTAATTAACCCTTACTGTGATTATTGTTATGGATTCCTTTATGATTATGCAAAATCACTTGTTTGGCTATGGAATGTCAATCCCAATTTTTGTTGTTATAAACAGTTTTTACATTATTCATTATATAATCACACTCAAATTTAAAGAAGCTTGTATCACTGATGGTTAAAGAAAGAGATGAAGTAAAGTCAGTAACAAATATCTATCAATTAAACTTTTAATTAATACAAATAGTTTATTATACTATATTTCATTGCATTCTAACTCCTTGTGAGTTCTGTAAATGGAATACAATGCATTATCAGTAAATAACAATTACAGTTGTGCTCATAATATTAGCATATTATTTAAAAAACTTGTTTTTCTAAGTTTCCGTTCAGCAAAAAAGACAACAACCACTTAAAAGATATATAATCAACAGAAAAACATCAAAGAAACAATACTTAGTCAATATTTACTCGAATTACCCTTAGCTGCCAAGACAGCCATGAGGCGTCAAGGCATACTCTCAACCAGTCGTGCGCAGTATTCCACTGTTATCTCCTTTGCTCAAACTTGTTTGACTTTTTCGACCAAATCAGAGTAGGAGGTTGGCTTGAGGGCCGCAATTTTCCTTTTGACGATCACCCAACAATTCTTGATTACATTTAGGTCAGGAGAATTTCCGGGCCACCCCTCTAAATAAGTTAGCCCATTTGACTCAAAATGCTCAGCCATCCAGGTTTTCACCAACTTGGCAGTGTGTACTGGAGCACCATCATGTTGAAATACGGTGCAGTGTCGCATTGGCATGAATAATAGCAGCTTCTCCTTCAATATAGCAAGATATGTGGTAGCATTGATTGTAGAATTTGGCGGCATTATCCACAATCCACCTCTTCCCTGACGCAGCAATAGAGGCCCATATCATAACTGATGTTGAATGTTTCACCGTACTGCATGTGTACTGGTGGTTGAATCACTGTCCTGGAAGGCGCACATTGGTATGATGTAATGGAAACTGCCGGATCGTTGTCTCATCTGAGAACATCACCAAAGACCAATCAGCTGCTGTCCAGTGGTGGTAACGTCGACAAAACGTGAGCTGATCACATATGTTTTTGGTGCTCAACCTGGGTTTTGGGGCCACACAGTAGGATTTCAGATGAAAATCTTTCACAAGGCGTCGCCTAATCATGGAAGCACTCACACGATCCTCCTTGGGTAGCATTGATACAATTTCAGCTGATGTGACTCTTGGATGGCATACATCATTTTGCCGAATGATACAGTCGGTAGTTGGTGATGTCAACTGTGGCCTGCCGGGCTGCTTCTTGGCTGAGTACGAGCCTGTAGCAGCATGTTGTCAGAGATGATGAGACACCAATGATTGATTGATGCGTAGCTGAGTCGCAATCACTTTCTGTGTAAGGCCTTGTTGCCTAAGAATCACCATTTGTGCCACAATGTTAGTCGAAATGTCTTTGTTTTTTCCCATCACAAATCTAAAAAATGATCTACTAATCAAACACACATACTTATATACGTGATCAGACAGGCAATATAAGTGCATTGTGATTGGTTGATTTTATTAAAATTATTTGATTCTCAGAAATATGTGTGTAATGTAACTATTTATAGAAATATGCTGTTTTTTGAAAAATATGCTAATATTATGAGCATGACAATAGTTAGGAGTTCATTGCACTATGTAGGAAATTGATCAGCACAATGTCATGCTGAGTTATGTAATGTGGTTAATTAATTTGTTGTCATCTGCACCATGATGGTGAGATGCCATTTGAGTCAGCAACACCTCTAGAACCTAAACAGATTAATGTTAGTCCCTTGTATGACTTGTGGATATATTGTAGATGTATTTAGTTATATACAAAGGGGTACTAATAGTTTAGGGGAATGAAATGCTGATGATTATAATTGTTGAAATAAATACTGTCAAGGATAGTCACATATGATGAAATTGGAGTCTAATATTAATAGTACAAGATTTCACATGGTGACCATGACATGTTCATGAAAAAATGAATGAAAGACAAATTATCCAAATACAGAGGAATAAGAAAATGAAAACACCCTTCAAGCAGATCTGTGATGACATAGTGTAAATGTAAAGACCCTCAATCAAACAGAATGTGAATATAAAGCCATTCTTGTAATCACCAATCAAGAAGAGAGCATACAGGGTGACAGTCGAATGTGCTCTTTAAGGTATTTCAGTAATACCTAAAAATGCAACCAATAAACATTAAAATGCTGCAATTATCATCAATCCAAAAAAGCACCACCACTGTAAAGAAAGATATACAATGGTAAACACTGGAAGCAGAAACCTAAGAAGCAAAAAATGGAAAACTCCCATTTCACAAAACAGACCCAAAAAAATCCCAACATCAGTACCAGCCAGATGCACTAGTGGAGCCTCCTCTGAAACATCCACCATTGAACCAATAGCACAATCCTCAGAAAAAATAACTTTCATATCACTGCTACCCCAGCTGTCACCAATAGTGCTATTAATATCAGTAGATGTTGGAAAGGAGAAGACTGTGAATTGAAATGTCCCTGTTGAAACCCAATTTGAAAGGGAGCACATGCTAATAAAATTTCAGTTGAGACTTGAAATACAGGAAAGTATCAGAGAGCATTACAAGATTGTACACAAACAAATTGAACAAATACAGGAACAGCACAATCAAGAGATAGAAGCAAAGGATAAACAAGAATGTGAACAGCATAAAATGATACAGTAATCAAAAGGCAAATGAAGGAAGGTTAAACAAAGAAATTAAACAACTTCAACAAAAAACAGAGATGCTAACCCAAGAGAACAAACTACTTGAGGACAGAATATGACTAGCAAAATTGGAAGAAGAATAAATGAAGATAAGCCACTCATTATGACAATTGATGGAACAATACAAGAAGAATCAGAAGCCCACTTAAAGGGGGGCATGAAAACAAAAGCCCAAGTATAGTTATGACCAGCTGGATATAGAAGAAACAGAAATCCAGTTGATAGACAAGCTAAGACAATGATTGAGGAAAAGCTGTGGCCATAGGCAAACTCAGATAAAAGCCACATATTATGGAATCAGTATTAAATCACATATGACAAAACAATATGGCAACACAAGCAAGGTTCATTGGATGCATCAATTCTTTTACACTCAATTTCAATGAGTGGCTGTCAATTTTTGAGCTAAACATGCAGGGGCAAAGAGTTAGTCAAAAAATGGCAGCAGCAAGATTCCCTCTATACCTTGACCAAGCAGCATACTAACATTATCTCATGCTGGACAATGCAGCAAGAGGTTATTATGAGTTACTAATTTGTGATTAATTCATACTATGGAGGCAAAAATTTTAAAAGCTAATATACATTTATATTGCAAAAGCTCCTCAGAAACACATTTGACAGCCTGCATGCTTATATGCAGCAGATAGAACACATGCTGAAGCTCAGTTTGAGAGAAAGTTGTTACAATAAGTGCAATCTTCTTTCACATCTCTGTAAGGGAATTCTGGATGCCTTGAGATGAGCTTTTGAATTGAAAGGAGATGCAGAAGACTTATTAGGGATGTAAATTAACAAAGTCCTATTACTAAGCATCACATTAGAAAACAACAGCAGAATCAAGGGAGAGCTGCTATAAGAAATCAGAGGACAATATCAAAGACCACCACAGTGAAACCAGAGTTGACAGAAGGAAAAATTAGTGAAGGAAAATCCACACCAATAAAGAATGCCCACCAGAAAACAGACACAAGCTGTCACAAATGTGGAATGATGGGCACATGAAAAAAGACTTCTAGAAATAGATAAATGTTATATACAACAGTAGAACCTTCTACAAAAAATACAATCTCTCTGACCTTGAAGAAATCAAAGAGTGCATAGAAGTTGACACAGAAGAAGAAAAGTCAAACTAAAAGGAGCACTGCCTTCTACAAACTGAGTGCCCATTTTGGTATTGACAAACCTGTCAGAAGCCAATGTGATTTCTGTTACAATAAAGGAAACAATACTAAAGGCATTGGTAGACACAGGTGCCACAATATCAGTAGTTACAGATGAGTGCACAAACAAATTGGGATACCAAAGGGCAGGTATAGTACAAATTAAACATAGATTGATCAATGCCTCAGGAGATTATATGTATACCAAAGATACACCAGAAATGTAAATTTGAAAATAGCCAACATCTTCCTACATGCATTGATGGTAATTAATACTCAAAGAAACTCCTTACTATACAAATTGATACTCAAAAACAATTTCTTGAGAGATCATGATTGTGAGATCAATTTTCAAAACTGAACCATCAAAGTACAAAAGGAAGTGATATCTACTTCAAATGAAATCAAGCATGGAGAGGCAGTCCATTTCAAACTGAAAAGGAAACATGCAACATTATCAAATCAATGGAGATACTATAAGATGAAAACTGAAGACACTGTCATGATATATGACGAAATTGGAATGAACACAAAGAGGGTTATGATACCAGCAAGCCTATGCATAGTAAAACATTGAATAGAAGGATACCAATAATGAACTGGGCAAACAGAATTACAAACCTAAAGTGTGACAAAATAACAATTTTGAGAACAACAGTCAAGACTGAGAAAAAGAATATGATAAACACATAAACATTATTTCAGTGGAAGAAACAGAGGACCAAAAGAAAATCCCAACAATATGCAACAAAGACTACCAACATTTAACAGAGATCCAAAGAGATTAATTATGAAACCTTTTGAAGAAACATGTGTAAATATTCAACTTCAGAGAGATAAGCATAGGAAAGGCAGCAGGGGAAACCCACAAAATTGTGACAAAAACAAATAAAGCCATATGACTGGCAGTAAAGAGAGTGCCAGAACATATGCATGAAAAATATACCAACATACTACATGAATTATTAAGCAATGAAATCATCTGGTGAAAGCCTATAAGTGGCACCTACAGTGTTTGTAAAGCAGGAAAATTGTGCATCAACTTCAGACAGCTCAATAAAATCACAGGAAAGGATGCATATCCACTACTATGAATCAATGATACACTGTACAACGCATCACAGAATAAATACTTCACAGGAATTGACCTCTGTAAAATGTATTGGAAAGTACCAAAGGTACCAAACAATATAGAGAAGATGGTGTTCCCATCACACTGTATCAATTATATGAGTGGGTATAAATGGTGTTAAGATTGTGTAATGCACCAGTAACATTTCAACAGTATATCACAAAGTTCTTAAAGAATGTATCACTAAAGCATACTGTAAATACTAGCAGGTGCCTTGTGACCTTTTGCACAGTAATAACTAAAATCAGAAATACTGCATGGCAGAAATTTTAAACATTCAAAAGTAGCACAGATTGTCTAACCATAATACATCAATCAAGGCATTTACAAGTTCATTTAAATAGTGTACAATTTAATAATTTCAAATTATTAATTACAAAATATTTGTAACTGCAGAGGGTGATGCTACATGCTCCCCCTAAGATGGGCTATTTTTAGTCCACCAGTTCAAACAATGTCCAGTTGTGTGAGTTGCTGAGCATATTGTAACAGTGAGACAGCATGTGGATCACTCCAAGAAAGAATATCAGAAAATTCAGAAGCATGAGTTGCATAACAAATAGATTCCAATTCAGTTGTTAGAGTTTCTGTAAATTTGTAAGACTTTTGGTTAAGCATTTTTGTAGAGATAGGCAAAGTGTTTCATAGTGAGCTGATCTTTCTAGTAAAGATATTGTAAAACTTATAATAGAGACACAGTCCTTTTAAGGTTATGAGCAGTGTGATCTGATCATCAACATCAGAAGTGTGAGCTTCATCTTCTTTGATAGTTGTATCTGGGCAAAAAAATTGAAAAATAAATACAGATTGGCATGAGATTTGACTTCATCAAAGTGAATTGATATATTTTCATGCAGTATCTTCTCTGTAATTAGTTCAGGATCTTTGATTTTTGCTTGCATCATCATGATGATTTCAATGTATTTCATTACATAAGTGTATTTAAACCATTGATTGTATTAAGTTTGTCCATAGAAGATCATTCATACCAGTAGTAATAAATCAAATGAAGCCCATTACACAAATTGACTTTTTGACCTTGGTGGGGATGTCTGGCATGGCTATGATGTAATTGTGTACTTTGGTCATCTGTGTATCTCTGATGTCATTGGATTATATTCAGTTTTGTTGTAATATTTGTTGGCAAACACATTTGTTTGCAGTCTGTAGTTTAAAATGTAACTAATTTTTTTAAATACATAGAGGTTGAGGAATTTTTCTATTCATATTACATAAATAATTGTTAAATATAATTGAAATTCTATATGCAAGAAATTCACATTTTTGGAATAATATTTTATTGCTAAATTTCTTTGGTAAAAGTAATAATTAATAAGTATTTTCAAACAAAAATATTTTCTTTTATTTTACATACTTGCTTTTTGTTAATGTGTGTGACTTGCTTATTTATGTGGCTTAATTTAGTTTACATACTTGTTTTTTTATTAACATACATGACATTGGAAATACCACATTAATTTAGTTTACATGCTTACTTTACTTACTTCTTTTATTCAGTAAAAGTTAATAACAAATGTTTGAATCAAAGAGATAATAATACTTGCTAAAAGCATAATGCCTTATTTCAGTAATAAAGCAAAATAATGTTTTGGAAAAAACCAAAAACTGGAAAGTATCTGTAAAACTAACTAAAGATAATATTGCAAAAAGCATTAAGAATCAAAACAATATCTGAGATTTAATTATAAAAATAACTTACCAAAAAGTTTGAAATCTTTCATCAATGTGAAATTCCACAGTGCATATTCATGACTTTTCCACATTTGTAGACTTACCTTTTTTTCTGACGTTTTTCCTTTCTTTGAGGTTAAAGGGCCTTATGGCTTTTCCCCTTAGTAGCTTTACATTTTTTCAATGTCAATCCTTTATTTCAGTACTGATATACATTTAATTTTTCCATGTGTATGCATGAAATCAACTGATTAAATTAGTCAAAAACATTGTAAAACAAGTGAATATTGTGTTAAAATTTTAGATAGATCATAGCCACACCAGATATCATCACCAAGGTCAAAAGGTCAATTTGTATAATGGGCTTCACTTGGTTTATTACTCTTCTTACCTGAGAACAGTATAACAGTTTTAGACAGAAGCTTCAAGAGGGAATGTTTGAGATGGTCAATTTGATCTGCTATGGGTTTTTCATTTCTGAAGACATATTCTAATGGAACATGCCCATCAGTGTAGAGGCATGAGGTGTCATCATTTCTGATCAGTTTTTGTTGGCTCTGCTTATACTTCTCTGAGTGTAGAGTTTTAATGACATCACCAAGGCTGTTGGAATACTGATCCTCTTCAGGTAGCAGGATGTGTACACAAAGTGATTTTTTTGTGAGCTGATCTCTGTGCTGGTTGTATGATCTTGGTATGGATGAGTGGGCTTGGTATACAGTAGTTGTTTTTGGTTTTGATTGCATCTTCCACAGAGATATCAGTTGTCAGAGAAATATCCAATTTGACTTTACCTATGGAAACAGGATAGTTCACTTGTGTGTGAACTATGTGCTTCCTTAGGTTATCTGAGCTCTAATGTGGACAGAGACATTCAATTGTAGTATTGGATAAGACAAGTTTGGAAGTTGTACATTCAACATTGCACCCAAGCTGTGAGTGCAGCTCAAGTAATAGAGTGACATCAGTTTTAGACCATGCTTTTGTGAAACAAGTTTTCATGTATGATACAATCTACAATGATCACATCAACAGAAGTGGCTTTAGTAACATTTATAAGATAAGTAGAAACATCTGTTTGACCCACTCAGGTTGAGGTGGTAGTATTTCTGCATTGAGTTTTTCAAGGTTGTTTTCTTTGATAATAGCTTGGTGGTATTGCATAAGAGGTGGATCAGTGGATAACATGATATTCTCATTTATCTGAAGCTGCTGTGTTGATTGAATTGTTTCTTCCCAGATCTCGATAGGGATACATTTAGACCCATCCTTTCAGTATTTCAGAGTAGTTGTTAATGTGTTATAGGAGTTCTCTGGATAATATTTACAGTGATAGTTGAAAAGAATTTCATTTTTAATAACTAAGAGGCATTTGCTGGATTTGTCATAGTAATTGAGCATGGAATGTGGTTGGTGATGAATGAGAGGTGTTGATGAGAAGGTGCATAGGTATCAGAAAGTGAGAACAGCTTTTTGTCACAGGTAGCACCCCACAGGTATTTCTTGCAGTTGTCAGAAAGCATGTGAATATCTTGTGACATGATAGCTAATTTGTTACTGATAGTGTTATTGGTAAAAGCTGAGAGGATTTTCTTTATTAATGATGTGACTGTAGTACTTCTCAAAGAGATTGGTGGGTTTGGCTTGTTTTCATTATGGTGACATGAGTAGCAACATTCTGTACAAAAGCCAATTCTTTAATTTTACAGAGATAGGAACAACTGATATTTCATGGGATTTGTTTTTAGATGAAGTTGTGAGTTTTATGAGATATTGGAAATTCTAGTGTGGGATCTTCAGTTAGGTAAATAGCAATCAACCATAGTGCAGATTTTGCATTTATGTCCAGTACTTGTGGTTCTTCAAAGAAGGCTTTTCTAAAGTTGGTTTGATCCTGAGCATTGAGACATTGTTCTATGTTATGTAACAGCCTTTCCACAGAGTAGTGGTATTTGCTGGATGGTGACAATATATTGATATGAGGGCAGTTGTTTTTAGTAGGCTGATCAGCTTTGATGATTGTCCAGATGTTGGCAATATCATTTAGAGTGTTGACAGATTGAGAGAAGGCAAAACTAACATGTATTTCAGTGATATTAGCAGGAGTGGTTGTTCAGTGATAAGTTTGTATGACTGTGTCTGCAGTAGAATGTCAACTGCTATGCATTTGTCAATCATGATACACTGTCTCAGGCAGATCCTGTGTAAGAACAGATCAATGTGAATTAGGGCTGCAGTAGAAGTATTGTAATTAAGTAAACTAAGAACAGTAAAGTTAGTAGAATGGAGGATAAAGAAATTATCCAGACTGAGTTCAAGTTTGTACAGTTCAGCTCCAACTAAGTGAGATTGATCAGTATCCAAAACAACAAGAGTAAGTTAATTTTTAAAGCTTTCTCAAGCATATAGGCTAGAGATAATTTCTCTATCAGTTTTGTATCAGAAAGTTCTTCCATTTTGATAAAGTAGATAATTAGTAAGTTCTCCAAAGAAAGATTAACTTCAGGTTGCATAACTAGATTGTCTTTATAAGTTAGTAAACAATGAAGATTAGTAATACAGAATTCTTCATCTAAAGTAGTATGAATAGTGCTGCAGTAATAGGATTGATTCATTTCCTCATGCATCTTGTGTGCGTAAAAAATAAGAGTATTAATAGCAGAATGATTCTCTGCATCTATAAGATAAGGCAGAACTAAGCAACTAACTTTGTGATTCAGAGTATCCAATTGTTTGTTTATAAACAGTTTTGTTTCCAATGATAACTGAGATTCTGTAGTAAAGCATGCAGTTCTGGTAGCAATAAAGTAAGGATGTAAAGTTTCAGATCCAACATGAGAAAGACAAGAACAATGTTGTTGCTGCCATTCCAGTGAGTGTTGCTGTGAGGCTGATCATTGTCCATATCAGACCCCTCTGTGAAATGGCTACCCAAGCTTTACCATGGGTAGGTACTTGGCGAGGTTGAATAACCACTCAAAATGCCTTCACTCTCCAAGCTATACCACAGAGAATGGGGGGTTCAAAGGACCAACACATGTGTCAGTAGTGTTTGGGTCATTGCTCCTGAACTAGGTGAGTAGTTTCCACCAGCATCCAACCTGTGCAATGGATGTGAGGGTGGCCTCTTAGTTCAGTGTGAGTGTTTGATTCTGTGGCAATGTTTGGAGCTTGAGGGCTAAAAAGAAGATTAAGATTGAGATCCCAGTCTGTGGGATTAATTGTATTTTTTGTACATGCTTTGTGTTTAGACAATTTGCGGATTTGTGAATTAGGTGCATCAGGGAATGTCACAGAGCCATCAAATTAGAGTAAAAGTATCATTGTTGTTATTAATAATTTGAAATTCATGTTTGTTATTCATTGTTGTGTGTTCAATATTGTAGAATCATGGGGGTGCTCTGGCTACTCTAGCAGTACTGGGTAACTCAAGAGTTCAGATCAAAGGTTGCAAAGTCTACAATAGCAAAAACATACATTGGTGGTTCACTGATTTTTCTCCTAACAAATAAAGAAATTCCATTCCAAAAAGAACTCCAACAGTGACCTACTCACATGGCATCACGCCAAAGCCATAGCTTTGAAGCCATCCTTACTCACTAAGGTGCTAATTGTGTGTCTCAAGTATTAATTTCTAACTCAATAAACAATTTATCTCAGAGTTCTCTCATCTCAGCTAATGGAAATAAATAATAAATAACAAGCACATAATTGCTGTGGATTCATGTTCACCAATGGCATAGTATATTTGCAAGGTGTAGATTATTAAGTGCATGTAGAAACAGATCAAATAAAAGATGTTATTCCCTACACATAACTGTAACCTAAAGTGGCCACAATTCAGGGTGTCACCATTAAAGAGCTATTTGTTGCCCCACACCTGGTGCAGTTTCCTCTCAAATTGTTGCTGGATCTTAAACAACAATTATCATTAACAAATCTTTAATTGACGAAATCTAAAGGGGGTTAATAGATAAATAATTGAAAAGAACAATCACAGTAGAAGGAAGCTGAATTTATTGTGCGCTTTGCTACATTGTCTCAGATATTTATTACAAAAATCTGTAACTTATTACAGGACTTGCTTACAATTTCAAAGCACAGTTTCCCTCACAAAGTTAAATGAGCAATCACACATAATTTAAATTGAGGGGACAAAAACTAACACTATCAAATTAACTACACTTGAAATTCATAAATCAATTAAAAGAAATTGATACAAATAAGGTAGCAGTGAATCAAAAAGAATCAAAATGTCAAAAGACATAACACTATTCCAGAGTGCTGAAAAAATAAAAATAAGGCCCCAAGTGACTCTACACGCCCCCCATTGCCAGTTAAACTTGCAGTAGGACCTTAACTGTGGGATCTCTGCAGCTAAAATGTTGTCCCATGACTTAACTTTAGCATACTGGGGTCACCAGTTATTTTGCATAAGGGTTTCTCTTTGTGTAACCTCCTCACTTTTTAGGTGGAAAAACTTGATCTCTGGGCACTGATTGGACAGTTTCTTCTTAGGTGGTTAAGTCTCTGTGTGAAGGTGTCATAAAATCTTTTGTAAAGGCAAAGGCCTTTCAACCCAATCATCAGCATCATGAGTGCATCAGTGTTGGAGGTGTGGGCATCTTTGGGACTGATCCTTGTGTGAGGATAAAAGTGATTAAAGACCTCTCTGAGTGATACCATGCATGTTGCATGGTCCATGAAAAGCAAGCAGTACTCATTGACCTGCTGCAGGTCTGTGACTTTAGCTCACAGCATGGTAATGATCTCAATGTGATTTGTGACATTGCAATACCAGGTGAGAGTCTCTATGTTATTGATCCACATGAGATCACCTGATGCCTGGAAGAGGATAAGGACATGGGGGTCAAGCATCATGATCTTGTTGTGCACCTTTGTTAATTGGGTAGAGATCAGTTGTCCCTTTTGGAATATATCTTTGATAGTAAGTTTGCCATTGATAAACACGCATTCAGGATTTCCCCTTCAAGTAAAGTGTCTCTGGTATCCTTGTATCCCTTAGTCTGCATAGCCTTGTTGATCTCAGACACAGTAGAGATGTAGTTGATGGAGTCAGCAAGGTGCAAAGAGAGATGATAAATGGTGGAGGAATGCAGAGCAGATTGTGTTTATCTGCATGGTCTTTGACATTATCTAGCACAACTTTTTCTTGTAGTGTAGTGGTCCCAATAGTAACTGGATAATTTATCTTAGCATCCTTAATTGAATCCAAACACTGGCTGTGGAGTCCATGCTCATGGAGATAGGTGATTTGTGAATCTGGAGATGGAAGGTAGTGCATTCTATGTCAAGGGCTATTTGTTGCCCAGGTGATTGTAGAAGCACACGTTCCTCTTTAGTAAACATCTCAGTGAGGCACCATTTCATCAAGCCTAATATATCATTATCTTGGTTTTGTTCAATTACATGACTAGTGATAGAGAGCTTTTTTGGTGAACTCCTCTGGGTGGTGCTCAATTGTCAGAATCCTTTTATCCTCTGTAATAGACCAAACTGGCATAGGTATTGGGGAGCTTGCAACTCCTGAGAACTTTTGCATGTTGATAGCTTCAAGTAGTGCTTGTGTACTGGGGGACACTTCAACTGCACTTGATGCCAGCAGCTCTTCCTCACAATAAAATTGTTTGGGTGAACACATTGTTTGCTCAATGACTGTGACTTGTCTCTGCATCTCAGATAACTTACTATATCCACACTCAGGATAATTCATCTTTTCTAGGCCAAACAGGATATCTGTCTTCACATGCACATCATAATGAGCAACTACCTCAAGAAACCATTGAGTTGAACTAGTGCAGAGTAGCACATTGTGAATCTTGAGAGATGGGGAATTTTATTTCAGCTGTAGCTCCCCACATGTATTTCTGGAGGGTTTCAGAAAAGATGTTGAGGTCAGCAAAAGCAACACCAAAGCAGTTGATGATCATTTGCAGAGTAATGTGTCCTAATGGGCTCCTGGCTCCAATGAGGTGAGTGTAAAACTTTTTGAATCTTTCCATTGCTTTTTTGGTCTTCCCAGGTGAAGACAGAGGCAAGCAAGAGTGAAGTAACCAATTTTTTATCTTCCATGAAGCAGGGCAGATGGCCAACTCATGCATACACTTTCTAGCTAGGCACTCTCAGGCACTTTGATTGAGTGGAAGCTGGATGTGTGGGTCTTGCATTAGAAAGATAAATAGAACCCAAACAGCTCCAGAAGATTGGATAGGTGGCGTGAACTTTTCTGAAAACAAATGCTCTGCAAAATTCTGGCAGTCCTGTGACATGTATGCTATGTTGAGCTCAAAAAGGAGCCTCTCAACTGATCTGAAATACTGTGAAGTAGAGCTGCGGATATTAATTGTGGGCCAAATGGACTTGGGGTTCCTGTCTGCCTTGAGATTATTCCATACTTCATCAATTTCTGCCAGCATTGCTGAGCTCTGGGAGAACATGAAACTAACATGCATGTTTGAGACTAATGCAAGCCCTGGCCAGTTGGCTGAAATAGACTTCAGTGTCTGTGACTGGGTAATGACATTGAGGATTAATCTCATGTTGACAGCAAGGCAATGTGTGGGTATCTTCTTACACAACAAGTGGTCAATGTAAATAAGTTTTGTTATTGAAAATATAACAAACTGGTGGGGTGGTAATAATGGATGTACAGATCATGAAATTTTCCATTTGGAAGTGGAGGTTAACTACATCATCTGGTATCTCATCTTGGTACTCCTCCTTAACAAACATTACCAGCCAGATTTTCTTGACTTTAGCTAACCTGTGCACAATCTCAATTTTTTCCATGATCTTTGGTTGAGTAATCTTGCAACTTGGAAGAAATAAATGACCAGTAAATTTTCAAAGTCAAATTTTTGAATGGCCTGCTTGTTGTTGAGGAACTGGCACAGGTACATTAGGTTAAAATCTTTGTCAAACATAGTGTGGACGGTGCTCTGCCAATAAGGCCTCCTGAGTCCTCCATGCATCTTAGAGTCATAGCATATAATTGTGTTAACCTTGGGCTTACACTCTGCATTGATAATAAATGGAATGATGTCCACTGAGCACATCAGGTTCTTCATGTTGTAAGTCCAACACAGCTTGTTTCTTGTTTCTTCTGACAGGCTGTTGCACACAAAACTAATGGCTTTGGGGTTTACTATAAAGTACAAATGTAATGTTTCATCTCCTACCTTAGAAACTTTGTGCTGTTGTTCTTTGTTTTTTTTGGACCTAACACCTGTAGAGGCATCAGACAAAGGGCTGGGACTAGAGGGGGTTATTGAGTAACAGTGAGGTGTTTGTGTCTTAGCACTTAAGGTAATGCTTAAGTTAGCAAAAGGCACTCTGTACTTACTTGCCACCTCAGATTCCTGAGGGTCTATTTGGTGCCCCAAGTAGTCATGTGGCCTGCTACTCAAGTCCTCCTGTGTCCTTCCTCTCTTTCTGGATACACTCTCATCTGCTTGGTGAGGGGTGTCATCTCAGCTTCACTACTCACAGGGGTTGTGTCATTGCTTCACTTGTCTTCTCATGGTTGGCTGATTCTCTGTTTGTTTCATCTGTTACAGCTTAGTTTCCTAAACAGAAAGACCAAACAATTTCCCAGTCCTGGGTATTTAAATGATCTAGGTACTCTTGGTCCCTAACTTTACATTTAGGCAAAAGATGAGTAGCAGTAATGTTGCTACTATTACCTGGATTAGTATCATACTCAACCTCAGAGAGGTCATCTTCCTCACATT
>CABFPE010000171.1:42481-70223 GCA_900660155.1 Hofstenia miamia | reverse complement strand
ATATATATATATATATATATATACATAGTCAACAGGGCCATTTCACTTTAATCCAATTTATAATAAATACTCGATCTCTGGTAAATATAACCCAGAACCATACACTTTCATATGTGTTTTACAATGCTACTTCAAAGAAAATTAATGAAAATTAATTAATTAGGTTTTGGAAAGCTTCAATAAATTTAAACTCTGATTCTTTTTCACTTCCATGGTAATGAACAACATTTTTATAAGCTGGTTGGTTATTGGCAGACTTGTTTAACAAGCCAAAATTTTGAAGCCTGGTTTGTTTTTATTTTGCATAAGTCTAGCTTGGCTCAGCTCACTACATAAAATCTTTGAATGAAGCTTGTTTTAGCTCAATATATTTTTTAAAAATATTTGACTCAAAGTATTTTTTACATAGCTCTTCCTATTATTTAATAAACATTTCTTAAATATGATTATTAGAAAGGCATACTGAATGAAAAAATAAGAAGAATCTGCATAATCAAATTTACATGCAGAACTGTACATTTGCTTTGCTTAAAATAGATTCATTTTGGGCTCTTTGTATATCAAAGACTGTGCTCAAGCTCAGCTTGTAAGAAGCTCGCCTTGTTGACAAGTCTGGTTAGAGGAGTATAAAACAATGTTATTAACCAAAAAATACAGCAGCCAAACTCAAATCTATAGTTACTTTGAAAAAATATTGATAAATAGGTTTCATAAAATACAAATTTTACGAACATCTGTATTACTGTACTATTAAAATATCAGAAATATCAAAAATATCATGTTTGATAAATAACAGATTGATATATTTATATTTCTAAAAATGTATTATTATACCAATCCCTTGTTAAAATTGAAATTTTCTGTTTCTTTAGCTAATTATTCAAGGTTATGCAAATAGATGGGGTGTTATAAATTTACATATATCAAATAATTCTTCAATTTTTGACTTTTTATAAAATTTAATTGATTTCAGCCAAACCCAACTATAAAGTGAATCAGTTGGCGTTTTGTGCACACTGATTTTGCAAACTGGTGAATTGCATGAATGCTCCAGTTGATGGTGAGTGCAATACTGGTGTGATGCACAAATAGTTTGGTAAGCAATGGAATGCTATTGCGAATATGTTGACAACTGAAAGCCAACTGTTCAGTTGTGCTGGTTTGCAATTGTGAACACAACCAACTTAGGCTGTCACTGTTAAAGAGCTATTTGTTGCCCCAGACCCAGTGCAGTTTCCTCCTGAATTGTCACCAGATCTTAAACAAAAATTATCATTAACAAATCTTTAATCAACGAATCTAAAGGGGGTTAATAGATAATTAATTCTAAAGACCAAATGCAGTAGAAGGAAGCCAAATTTATTGTGTGCTTTGCTACAGTGACTCAGGTATTTATTACAAAAATCTGTAACTTATTACCTGGCTTGTTTACAATTTCAAAGCAAAGTTGAAATGAGCAATTCACACATAATTCAAATTGAGGGGACAAATACTAACACTATCAAATTAACTACACTCAAAATTCATAATTCAATTAAATGAAATTGATACAAATAAGGTATCAGCAAATCAAAAACAACAAAAAGATGTAACACAATTTCAGAGTGCTGAAAGTAATAAGTTTGAAAAAATAGGCCCTGAGTGACTCTAAAATATCTTTGATTGTTCAATGTATTCATTGGAAATTTCTAGTTGTACCATTGTCTAGAATGTAGTTATTACAGTCTAACACTTTAGCAATTGTGTGTGGACCTGTCCAGGATGTTGTAAATTTATGCATTTGTTTATCATTGGTAGTCTGTACTGGTGTAAAAGAGTAAACTTTATCACCAACTTGATGTGGTTGGCCATATACATCCTTGTTTTATTTGCATATTTGGCAGACTGAGTTTTCTTATTGCAAATAGTTTCATGTATTTCCTAGAGTTGGTTCATCAGGTCTTTGATGTAATCATTTTTTGGTAATGGTTTGTACTGTTTGTGCATTATTGCTAGTGGTGTGTAAGCTTCATGACCATATGTCACCTTGAAAAGTGTAAGGCCATAGTGGAATGCACACTGGTATTATAGAAGTACTTTATATGGGGGAGTAGGTATTTCCAATACTTTCCTCTTACTTGGGAAGTAGTGATGTGAATTAGTTTGATGAAAGTTTTATTTGGACTTTCTACTATGCCATTACTTTGTTGATGGTATGGGGCAGCATGCTCATGTAAGATGTTGAGCTGTTGCAGTAGTTCTTGTGTGAGAGAGCCTTCAAAATGTGTCCCTCTATCAGATAGTAGTGTGGTCATAGGACTGAAATGGAGGATACATGTATGTAGTATTGCTGTGGCAACTGTATGTGCTGTTTGTTCAATGATGGAGACCATGGAAGCATATTTGGTGAAATTGTTAACTAATATGAGAACATATTGAAAACCTTTGTCATCTTTCAACAGTTTTTAAATGTCTACATAGACTATATCATTAGGACCAGTTGATGTTATTTTTTGAAGGTTAGCTTTTTGTTTTTTGTTTTAGAAAATGTGCAGTGTTGGTTAGGGTGCAAGTAGTACATTTATATTAATGATGGATCAAACACCTATGCAATTAATATTATTAATTACTAATATATTAATTTTTGGGGCAAAAATAGTTATTTCAGCATTGGAATTGGCAGGAACTTCTCATTTTCAGCACAAAACACGATGTTTTCAGCAAAATATGTATTTTGCAACTAAAATTTACAAACTATTGTTGTATTTTATAAAAAAAAGCTTGTTAATAGTTTCTTCAAGAATGTGTGGTTGATCAAGGATGAATGCCTTTAGAATGGAAAATAATTGCTCCACCAACACAGATGCACAGGGAGCAAGTCTGAAGAAATTTATTTCTTCTTGGGATACATCCTCCTCCCCATTGATCTTTTTGACGCATATCTTGAATCCTTTGTTCTTGGTCAGAACCACATCAAATTTCACTTTCAATTTCTCTGCAAACAGGTTTCCAGTTTCTTGCTGATCAATAATTTCGGTGAATATTGAATCCAGTTCCTGTTGTGCTTTTAATATCAAGAAACTAGCAGATTGTGCAGATGAAATTGCCTCATTCAAAAAGGAAAAACTTTGAATGTATGCAGTTTCTTTAACCATCTCTGCATCAGCCATCAGCTCCTAAATCTGCTCAGCTTTGCAATTTTCAGGTCTGATCAAGTCAATAAAACTTTTCAGTGTTGACTAATTCTCGTAAATAAATGTAATGGAAATTAGAAATTAGAAATTATCTTTATTTCAGAATGAAACACACCAAACTGACTAAATTTGCAAACTATCATAAAATTCACTTCACTTGCAGAGTTATTTGCTGCATTTCATGGACGTGATAGCTCTAGTGTGGTCTTGCTTTAGTGTTGGTGTTCTTTGGTAAGGGTTGGAGACTTAGGAAGTAGATAATGCAAATAGTAAGCTGAGACAATTTCTAGATTGATGATTTCATAATGTATGAACCTGAGAATCATTGAATATGGTAGACAGTGGAGGTTACAGTGAGAATGCTAGTATTTCTTGAAGAATCTGTTTGGAAAAATAAATGTAAATCTCCTATCAATATCTCTTTCAGAGGCTGGTAAACATTCCCAGAGACTTGTAGAGGCATAGTCACTTTTTCCAGGTACTATATCTGATAGTAAATGGTCTTTATAGCACATTCTCTTCAACAGCTTGTCATCTGACTTTCTCACAATTATCCAGGTACCCCATCTAGTTTCCACAGAAATAGCAAAACAAGGTAGATTCTTGGATTGAAAGCTGGCCTAAGAGTTTCTGGTGACAGAACTTTTGAACAACTTGATAAATTGTTTAACAAGTTGGGAACATTTTTCAGACAAAATCTGAGATAACATATGTGCAATACAAGTAATATGCATACTATTTGAGTACATATTCTGCATGTGTTGCACAGCAAAAATGTTGCAAGCAGCTGCATCCATTAGGAATAATTGAAATTTTGAAACTGTGTTCTCATTGATGCAGACAATTTTGAAAAGTGCTGAAGAAATGTTTTGCTGGACAATAGAGGAATTTTTTGGCTGGTGATCAGTTGTAATTTCCAATAAATATGGCTTTGAGATCTCATTGGAGTGTAATTCACAAATTAAAATAGCAAAATATTTTTCACCATGATACTTGGCTTCACTAAATGCAATGTAGAACATTTCACATGCATTTACAATCTCTTTGAGTTTGTCAAACTTGATTGTGAAATTTTGCTCTGCATAATTCTGAGATAAAGTTGTCACACAGGGAATTGGTCTTTTAATCCCCTTTTCAAGCACATTTTTCAGGTTCTTGTTATCTAAGGACAAAATTGGTAACCCTGCACCAATCCATGCATCAGTTAATTCTTGCATGTGGCTGTCCTGAACATGATTTCCTCAAAATTGAACCAAGTTCTGTTGATGGGGGGGGCATTCAGGCTCACAGCTTTTAAATTCAAGCATGTGGCTGTCCTGAACATGATTTCCTCAAAATTGAACCAAGTTCTGTTGATGGGGGGGCATTCAGGCTCACAGCTTTTAAATTCAATTGTCCACTTATGTGGTCTTTCACATGGTTGCTTTTTGAACAAGTAAAGCTCTTTGAACAGTGACTGTAGACCACAGTTAGCTTGTTGTCTGAGATAGAAATAATTGTTAGAAAAGAATGAAGTTGCACTGCATTCCTGGCAGCTGTTAAAGGAACTGTCTTTGGCATTATGAAATATGATAACAAATTGCTAAATAGTAATGACTACCAAACAGGATAATGTTACACAACAGGGATGACTAATTGTTTACTTTGGTGCATATATGCACAGACACTAATCTGCTATTTGCTAAGTGCTAGGCTTGCTCTTGATATACTATATGCTACTTCAATGGCTGTTCAAACTGTCTAATTTTCAGCTCAAACTGTCTCAGTAACTGGTCATTTTTGGCGCAAAAATAGCTGTTTTTGGCAATTTTTGGTGCTTTAGCACTTGCCAAAAATTAATATTCCTGGCCCAGTCTATCTGTATTGATTGTGGTATACAGACTGGGAGATGAATGGAAATGGAGCTTTTTGTTGCATTGGTTTGGTTTCATTGCAATGGTATTGCAGTAGTGCAGTTAGAAGATCAGTGTTTGTGTGTTGTCTGCACTTGTGGTGGAAATGGTGAAATTAAAGTTGGTCAGATACTTAATTCAATAAGCAATGATGTTGGATCAGTTGCCAGAAAATATTTTCAGCCAACTTATGCTGGAATTGTCAGTACAAATAGTAAAGTGAGATTGGCCTAACAAGAAATTTCTGAATTTTTAAGGCTCTCAGTGAGGGTGAGCATCTCAGCCTTTGTTGAGCCATAATTTAATTCTGCTGGGCAGGGTTTGTGACTGAAGAATTGGATAGGTGTTTCTATCCTGTTGATTATTTGACTTAATGCTGTGCTGATGGCTACAGAACTGGCATCACAATCAAGGATGAATTCCTTAGAGAAGTCTGGGGTATTCAAACTAGGTAAGCATTTCATTTCTAATTTTTTGGTAAATTAACAACAATAACAACATATATTTAAGTTCTCATGTACATATACATGTATTAAGTTTACAAACTTATTAAGAACATAAATAATGCAACTTTTATGAGCTTAGTTATGTCAGTAAATGTTTGTTTCTTGGTTAAGTTTATAAATTACATATAACTTAATAAATATTTTTACTTATTGTTCTTGAGTTGCACATCTTATTCTATAATTAGTCAGATAATTGATATTTTGTTGTGTAATCATGTTTTTCAACTTCTTCTTAAATATTGTACAATTTTTTTCACTTCTTGTACTGTAATCCAGTTTGTTCCATAGTGATATTGAATAATTTAGGAATCTGTTTTTCATTACTTTTCTATTATAGTTGGTTTTACCAAGTGTAATTGTTCTTTGATTTAAATGATTAGAAATGTTTGATTTTCTTTTCCAAAATATCAATAAACATCTAATATTTTGAAGAGCTTCTAATGATCTTAGATGATATTTACACATTATTTCTTTTTTATTTTTGTTGCTAATTATGTTTATTCCCCATTTAAATACTTTCTCTAATTTCGATTTTGCCTTTTTATTTAAGTTCGTTAATAAACAAGATGAGTACAAGAAATGGGATAAAACAAGTGATCGAAAGAGTATTACCTTCCATTCTATTGGTATAAACTTTCCAATTTTTTGAATTGATCTTATACCATACGCCATTTTCTTTATGATGTTGTTTGCCTCGTCTTCAAAATTCAATTTATTATCAATTACTACTCCCAAATATTTCATTTTTGGTGATTCTTAATCATGTTGTTACATATCTTAATACATTCTAATGTTGATTTATTTCTTCTATTCTTAATTACCAGAAATATAGTTTTTTCAATATTTAGTTTTAACAATTTATTATTAAAGAATGATTGCAATTTTTCAACATTTTCCTGTAAATTTAAAATGTCATTACAATAAATAAGAGTATCATCTGCAAATTGTTCAATTCCTGTTGGTGGTTTCAGGACCATTGGAATGGAGTTTTAGCTTTTAATAGGTTAGATATATGGATGATTTTGTTGGCAATATTCAGAATGAATGTTTGGTAATAATTGAAGAAACCTTATATTCATTGTACATCTTTTTTATTTGTATGTGGCATGATTTTTTTGATGGTATCACATTTGTCCTCCTTAAGGCTTATTTTACCTTTTTCAATTTTCCTGTGTAGGAATGCAACTGATATTTTAAGGAAGTGACATTTTTGTGCATTAATTCTTAAACCAGAAGATTTTAATAAATGTAGGACTTTATTGAGTTTTTCTAGGTGATTGGGCATCATTTTTGATGCAATGAGGATATTGTCAATGTATGCTGTGATCTCTTCATCAAGTTGGTGTTCATTATTTTGCAGTACTCTTGTGAGATAATGCTTAAAGGTGGTTGGTGCATTACAAAGGCCAAAGGCCATGTAAAGCCACTCAATAGGCCATGAGGAATAATAAAGGCAGTTTTCTCTATATTAGATTTTACACATTTAACTTGCCAATAAACTTTGCATAAATCACAAGAATCTTAAAGAATGAATTTTGACATGATGTGTACAGTATTTGATTGATTTGCAGAAGAGGGTAGGCATCCTTTTTAGTGATGTTGTTGAGTTTCCAAAAGTATGTTATATGATACTGTTATTAAGAAAGTCCATAATGATTTTAGAGTATTCCTGCTTAAGGTGTTCTGGCACAAGTTGGACTGGTTGTCAAATTTGTGTGTTATTAACTGTCTCAATGCAGTGCTTCTCTCTGATTGCTTTCCCTGCACTGATGGTGTTAAAATTGAAGATGGTTTAATGTTTTTCTAATAATTGGTGAGGGATTGAACTTCAGATTCATTCAGGTGAGGATGCAAAGCTGTGGTGATGGTAAGGATTAGGGTTAAGGAATAGTGGTTTCATCTAAATCTGGTGTAATTAACAGGATTGGTTTGGGTTTCCTTTGTACAATTGTTATTACAGGTGATGCATAAATCTTGATGTTGTCTGGTGTGATGGTAATCAATTTATTGGTTTTATTAAGTATGGCTGTAGTACAGGTATTGTTTTGACATTGTAAGATTGATGCTAATATTATGATTTTCATGCCATGTTGGTTGTTTATGACAATATCAGTTCTTATTGGCTCGTCACTGGTGAAAGTAATAAAGCTCCAGCTGAATGGCTCAATCTTCTCTACTTGTGAGATGCAAAATAGTGTAGTTTTTGATTTGATGGTTTGTAGATGAGTGGTTATGTCATTAGTATGCAGATCAATTGTTTTATTCATGAATTTAATGATGCATTGGTATTTTTCAAGGAAATCCTTTCCTAGAATCAATTCATATGATAATGCATGGTTAGTTGTGTTGACAACAAGAATATCATGGTTAAATTTGGTATTTAAGATAGTGAACTCAAGGTTGTTGATTTTTCCTTTTGTATTGAGGTAATCAACTGAGGCATTGACTAATCTATGATTATGTGAGGTGATGGTATTATGGTGAATGCTAATTTGGTGTGCACAGGTATCAGCTATGATCAACACAGAAGCACTGGTATCAATGGTGGCCTGGGTTACTATGCCATTAATGGTAACAGCTATAGTGTTTTTTTGTAGGTAAGTTGTGATGAGAACTGTTCCTGCTCTACTGGGAGTTGGCACTCTTAATAGTTTAAATCCTCATCCTCCTTGGAATCAGATTTGTAAACATTACTGTTGTCTGTGTAATAACATTCTTTGTCTGCTAGAAGATGGATGCTTTGCAGTTGGAGCAGATATGTCCATGTTGACCAGAGTAGTTGCAGTGGATTTTGTTTAAGTTTATTGGCTTAGGTGCTGCTTCAGTGGAAGATGGTTCTATCTTTACTGATGTTGGTTGTATTGAAGAGGTTTAGGCATGTAATACCTTGATAATGGAGACTTGTTCAATTCAATTTGATTGGCTATTTTCTTGTAGTTATCAATTTGGAGTTTGGCCTCTATGGCTTTCTTAGTGAATGTAGGCAGTTTGCTGCTGGGGCTGCATTTGTGCTCAAATCTATGCCTTATGTAGCATCATCCAAATTAATTAAAGCTGCTAACATCAATTTAAAAGGAGAATAAGATTGAAGACAAATTATGATTAAAAAATATTGTAAAAATTATATGATCAGTTTAAATTAATTTGTGTTATGCAACCAATAAGAACAAGTGTCAATTATGAGAGATTAGTATCTGTTGATAATAATACTTTTGTCAAAACCAAGGGGGCAAAGTCACTTCCATTATTTTTAGACACCATCTTGGCAGATGGACAGTTTAAATTTGAAATTAACAGGTACTTTTCCAAAAATACTATAAATAGATTAGATTCACTGTAAACAATTGAAAAAGAAATTCATTTGGAATTCTTATATAATTTTCTTGATATGGTTTGATTATTTAATAGAATGTCAAGCTAAATGAGTTGTGTTTAGCAGTGGTCTGGATCTATCATGAGATTGATTCTAGGGTGTTTGTGCCAGATCACAAAAGTGCACTTATGTTAGGTATAGGGGTTTTTCTCTCATTTAGTTGACTATTGATCATTTACTACATGTATTAAATATAACAGATTTGAAATACAGTTGGATAACCAAAACCTAGGAATTATATCTATATTATTTTAGATCCCAATTATTGACTATAATGTGACCAAGCATGTAATAATTATTAAATGTAGGTTAGGAAGCTGCCAATTATTAGATTAGTTATTAAAGCTAAAATATTTTGGTAATAGCTATATGTAATATTAATAGAGCAGCTAGTAACAGGTCCAGTTGCATTAACATGAAACACTTTTACAAAAGAGAGACTAAGTCAAATTGTGTCTTGTCTTGAGTATACACTAAGCTAGGATAGGGTACACATAAGTTACATTGTTGAGCTGAGAAGTGGAATTCAACCAGAAGGATCCTTGGTGAACAAGTGAAGCTGTATGTGGAGATCAGCTTCAGGCAGATGCCCACTATTGATCATTGGAGAAAATGCTGCATGGCTTTGTCACCTAAATAGTGAATAGTTAAATCTTGTTAAGTTAAGTTAACAGAAATACACAGGAGCTAAAGCAGTATCAAGTTAGTAAATCCCTACCTGCAAATACGCAACTGATGATATATAGTAACAAAAGACAATCAGTAATAACACCTGGTTGAGGATGTTACACTTATATGAAGAGGCATACCATAGGTGATATAGGTGAATAAATCTTGTGAACAGCATGCAGTTGATGATCTGCTTAGTCAGTACATTTGTTCAACCTGGAGGATACATTCCTTGATATCATCATCTTGTTTGTAGGTGGTGTTATTTAAGAGAATTTTGTACTGGTTACATGCAGTCAGTGCATGGAAGTGATTGTAGAAATTTTGTATCAACTGAGAGTAATCAGATTTGGTGATGTTGTCCAAAGTTAGATAGTAGTTGAAGACTTTGCCTGTTAAGAATTTTGAGAATTGGCATTCCAATAGAAAATCTGTCACAAAGAATTTTTGATGAAATTGTTTCAGCAAAAAGCATTCTCCATATTTGTTAACAATTGATTGACATGTACTAATTGATTAGTCATAGCCCTTGTGATTATTTCATGAATAATGAATGGTTGTCACCAAAAAGATGAGAATATTTACATGTTAGAGATTTTGTTATATATTGCAGAATCACAGGCTGCAATAGTAACTACATTAGAAAACTAATTGACTCTGCAGAAGGTTTTAAGTAGCAGCCATACAAAGACAGCCCAGATTCCAGTAACAAGAGAACTTAAAAATCTAAAATTGGTTATTCATCCAAGTAGTTAGTTACTTTAGGTAAAATCCAAGATGACCCATTCATATGGCTTCCAGCCAAAGCAATGTCTTCAGAAAAAGTAAAGTGCTTAACTTGAGTGAATTGTGCTACCCTATTTGTCTCACTTTTTAATTCCTATCTCATAACTGAAATAAACATCTCATTTTCATTGTTATCTCTCAGCTCACTAAATAATAGCCTGTAGTTGCCAGGCATTCATGCTAACCAACAGTATAGTATCATCACAGTGTTGGAAATTATGGGTGCATGTACATATTGAACATTGGATGAGAGGTTTATTATTACCCTATAACTAACTGTATCCATAACCTAAATGGTCCACAATTTGGGCTGGATAATCTAAAAAGATCTCTAGGAGCTACATGTACTTTGAGAAAGCACTCCCAAATTGTCGCCTTACTTATGCAATTATTTTCATATCAAAAAGTAAATAAAGATAAATATGGAGGTAAAACAGGAGTTGAAGCTAGATAAACTCTATTGAACTTTGTCTACATGTTTTCTCAATTTTATACAAAAATGAGATCATTACCTGCCTTTCTTTACAATCAATCACTTAATGTAAGTCAATCATGTCAGATATTTTTTTCCCTTGCAAATTAAATTTCAGCAATAACAATCAGCACCATTGAGGGGACATGAAACTAATACTAGCAAACTAAGATTGAAATTACTATATTTACATAATGTTGACGTCATTACAAAAGTGAAAATAAAGAATCTATAAAATTTCACATTTCCCTGAGTGACTCTACAATATGGTCACAACCTTAATGAATAATGCATACTGCAATTATATCTAAATATTAATAGGGGATTGCATTGAATCCAACCAAGTCTATGATGTGTCATAATATTTGGAAAATATTTTAGTCATGTATACACATAGTTGACATAAGCATATAGTAAAGGTCTTAACAATTGGTATGATTGCAAAAACTTCCTAATTATTGCTAAGAAATTAGTTTGTTTGTATGAAAATTGATCAATATTTTAGAACATGGAGGTGTATTTGTGTCAAGAAAAATACAAGTTTCATTTAAAATACAATATTTCATAGTTATTTACTTTAGAAACTGATAAGAAACTGTGTGAACAGTGTATTAGGTAATAAAACACAATACAAGTGTATAAAGGACTTTAAAGAGTTGGGATACTTTCATCTTTCATTCTTTCATGTTTCAATATATCAGCTGCAGTCTATTATTTTGATTGGCTTATACACTAAAGCTCTCCAATAAAGGAATGATAATCTTAACTCTAATAATTCTTTTGCATATCAAAAATGGTAAGAAAAGCTGTGAATGCCAAACAGGTTCAAAAATCTATGAGAGCAAACATTCAAAACAGGCATCATCACAATCAATTGTTGTGAAAAAATGAACTCTATCTGAATATTAAGTGTGTAAATTTAAATGAAATAATAGTAAAACAAAAGGAATTTATCTTGTTGGTCTAGTATCAACACCTTCAAACAACTGAATTTAAGTAATTGTAAAAATATCCTTGTGAATAATGTGTGTGAAGATGCATAAATTGCTTTGCTCTAGTAGTATTTGTTTGATTTTTTTACAATATGTAAAAATTATAAAGGAAGCAGCAAAAATTCCCAAGTAAAACAAAAACATTATTCAATATTTACAAAGATTAGTCAGTGATTGTTGAATTTATTCAGTAGAATAAATCTTGTTATATCTTCAATAAACAACTAGCATACTAACTTTGTTTAGTTATTTATAAAATATCATATTAAATAAAAGCTACTACTTCATTAAGCAAATACTATGTTAACTTTTTTTGTACAAAAATGCTATGTTCTAGTTTCTTAGGAGATTATAATCTCTAAATAACAACAAAAAGAAATTCAAAAATAATATTCAGTAAATAAAAAATGTAATAATATTGTATTTTTAAAGTTCTTTGTTCTATTATATATTATATGTTTTAAATTAAATGCTACATTATTGTTGGTGATGCTTCTTATAAGAAAAAGTATTTCTTTCATATCACTTTAAAAAATAGATCAAAATTGAAATTATTTTGGTGAATTATAGTGAAAGCTCAGTCAAAACTATCCACATTTTATGCTCAGATACAAAATGAATGCTATGATTTCATTGTTTTCAATTATACAGGTATGTTTATTATTGAATTTTACTGAATATGCATTTAAATTTGGGTTATTATTCAACACTAAAGGAATTGTGTAACAGTGCTTAGGTCAATTTATTCCCTGAACACTTATTAAGTTTCCTATTTTCAATCAATAATTAAAGCTTTTTGTTATCTTGAGTAACATGATGATAAATAATATTTATCTAGGTTAATTAATGCTAAATGGATGTGTTGAATTCATATATTATCTTGGAGTCATAGTCAATAATCTAAAGGAAAATAATGGTAGAAATATCATAACTGGATTGTTAGCCATGGCAAGTTGATACTTTGCATTGATTTCAATCTCAAAATACATATAAAGCTGAAGTTTTGGTTTATATCTCAAAATATGTGTGCACATAGAAACATTGGTAGACATTTAATCCTTGAATTTAATGTATTTGCTTTCATCACTTGTACTAACTAAAAAATTCCTTAAATTTTTAAGCTTTAACAGAGTCTATACTATAACTAAATGATTTTATAATGCATTGTTTTACACTATATTAACCAATAAATTATTAATTTGAAATTTTTGCAAAATTTATACACATTGATTTCCACTTTATTGGTGTAACATTATTATTTGTATTTGCTTTACAAAATTTCTTAGTGATCCTACCTCTCAAATTCTTTGCAACACTTTGTTATTAATACAAAATATTTATTGTGTAGATTTATGTGCCCCATAACAAGAAATTTGTAAACTGCAAATGCTGTAACCACAATCACACTCACACACTTTTGAATTGTTTGTATTTATTAGCTGATAATGGATTATTGTTATTAATAGAATGTGAAATTAAACAAAAAATGTGTTTCTTCATAGCAAATTTAGTTTTTGTGCCTTTGCTTTCATTAAAATTATAAAAATCTGTTAAATTTGACTTGGTAAAATTTGTTGACTGTTTTTTAATGAAATTTGCAAGTATGTTATCTATTAATTAAATTTAGCTGATGATGAATTCTGATATGCTATTTCCAATTCTTTCTAATGATGCAATTAAAAGTCTAATACCATTTTTCAGTTTAGTGCCATATGCATTTATGTAAATCATCATTTTTTAAAGGGAAGTACAAAATTTAAAACAGCAGTCTTCCAACTTAAGAGAATTTGTATTTTCCTGTGATTTGTATCTTAAAAGGACATTTGATTCATTCAGTAAGTCCTTAATAATTTAAGAAATATTATATTTTATTATTTTCCAATTAAATTAAGATTAATTTATAATAGTAACAACAATAATGAGTAATAATAGATTGTTTATATACATGAAACTTCATTTTAATAATTGTCATATATATATTACCTATGATCTAAATTTTGTACTAAATAATTATTGTTATAAAACTTACCTGTTTATAAGTGTATTGTATTTTTATAAACTGTATTATTTACATGTACTGTTAAAGTTTTATTTTTATATTAATAATTTAGTGAGGTAAAAAATACACAAAAACTAAATTAAGGACTTCTTATTTAGATATTATAAAAAGGTGCTTTCAATTGCTTTCCAATAATCATTTTTTATTTCAAGAAAAATAATATGTTTGTTGACCTTGTGTATAAATATATTTTAGAATCACATGCTGGCACCCTAATTACACTATAGAACTTATTGTCATGGCATAAGGTTGTAGTAGTGACCTTAATATAACAGCCCTGATTCCAGTAAATAAACAGAGAGAATTTACTAAAATAAACATTGGTAATTCATCCAAGTAACTAAGACTTTTTTTGATAACATCCAAGGTGACCAATTTGAATGGCTTCCAGCCAAAGCAATAGCCATAAGGAGAAGTGCTTAACATTAGTGAATGGTGCTACCCTAATTGCCTCATATTTTATTATCTATCTAATTTCTAATAATAAACATCTCATTTGCATTGTTATCTCATCTCACTAAATAATAGCATGTAGTTACCATGCATTTGTGCTAACCAACAGTATAATATCATCACAGTCTATAAGTTATGGGTGCATGTACTTGTTGCAATAGAACAACAGGTTTATTATTTCCCTATACATAGCTGTATACATAACCTAAAAGGTCCACAATTTGGGCTAGATGAATCTCTAGATGCTACATGTTGCTCCAATACTTGAGGAGAGTACTCCCAAATTATTGCCTTAACTTACACAGTTATTTGCATCTCAAAAAAGAAGAAATATAATAAATGATAAATGGTAGTGTAGTTGAAGCTAGACAAAATATATTAACCATTCTCTATATCATTGCTCAATTTTATACAATTCAAATTATTAGCTGTCTTTGTTTACAACTAAAGATCATATGATAATCATGTCATAGATTTCACTCACAATTCAATTTGAGCAATAATAATACGTAGCACCTAATTGATGGGATATTAATTTAATTTCATAAGCTAAAACTAAAATAAGACTTTACGTCAAAATGATGAAAATGACATAATTGCAAATATACAATCAAAAGATAATTATCACAAAATTTCCCTGAGTTACTCTACAATATATATATATATATATATATATATATATATATATATAAATATATTTACTAATGATCAATAGTTTTTACATAGGTCAAATAACACAAAATATATCCAAGCATTGGGGCATTTTAATGTTTTCAAAATCAATAAGTTTGTGGGAACAATTGCTTGTGAATACACTTTTTTCCAATTTCAGCTTACAATACCAGGTATACCTGTATACATGTGCATGTACTTACATTTTAAGTTTCCACAATTTGATCTACTAGCACAAATATTAGTCAACTAAGCATGCCAGGGAAGATCTGACACTTAACACATTGAACATTGAAATTATAATTTTGAGAGGATGCACTCAAATTTAAAAAACAAGCATTAGCTTATCATTTATTGAATATATGTAGCTATGCCTAATTTTTTATTTTCAATAATTATATTTAGGTTGTTCTATGTGAAGATTTTCAAATATTTACAGAATAACATACTACTTCACTTAATTATTTGTCTATATTTGTAATATAACAATATTATTTAAATAAATATTAGGATTCAAATTGAAAGCTTCATATCCAATTAGTTTTCATTAGAAATTTATCAAAATTATTTTATTTTTATAAACTATTTTTACATGTGTATTTACTGAATTTCCAAATAGAATTTCAATTCACAAAAAGAAATTTTAATACCAAGTAGGTTGAAATAACTGCACACTTCCTATTCCTACTAGATGCTTTTCAATGCACAAGAAATTTATTAAATGTAAACAAACATTTGAAACCAAAAAATCCAAACTCAAATAGATTATTTCATCTGAGTGCACATGAACTTTTTGTTTTTTTACAATTGCTGTATGAAGGAACTCTTAATTTTAGTGGAATGGAATCAAGGAGATTCTTTCTCATTAATATTGGTGTCTAATCTTATTGTAGTTTAACTGACACCCTAATTTGTCCATAATCACGTCAGGGTCACCATGTAGAATCATGGGGGAGCTCTAGCTACTCTAGCAGTACTGGGTAACTCAAGAGTTTAGATCAAAGGTTGCAAAGTCTACCATAGAAGAGAGTGACCCACATTCCAACAAAACAGTTATGTTGGTGGTTCACTGATTTCCTAACAAACAAAGAAATTCCATCCCAAAAAGAACTCCAGCAGTGAAAAACTCACATGGCGTCACGCCAAAGCCATACCTTTGAAGCCATCATTACTCGCCAAGGTGCTAATTGTGTGTCTCTAGTTGTAATTTCTAGCTCAATAAACAATTTATCTCAGAGTTCTCTTATCTCAGCTAATGTAAATAAATAATAAATAACAGGCACATAATTGCTGTGCAATCACATTTGCCAATGGCATATTATATTTGCAAGGTGTTAATTTAAGTGCATGTAGGAACAGATCAAATAGAAGATGTTATTCCCTACACCTAACCATAACCTAAAGTGGCCATGATTCAGGCTGTCACCATTAAAGAGCTATTTGTCACCCTAGACCTGGTGCAGTTTCCTCCCGAATTGTTGCCAGATCTTACCCAATAGTTATCATTAACAAATCTTTTATTGACAAAATCTAAAGGGGGTTAATTAAATAAATAATTGCAAAAGATCAAATGCATAGAAAGAAGGCTAAATTTATTGTGTGCCTAACTTATTGTTGGCCTTCCTACATTGTCTCAGATATTTATTACAAAAATCTGTAACTTATTACAGGACTTGCTTACAATTTCAAAGCACAGTTTCCCTCACAAAGTTAAATGAGCAATCACACATAAATTAAATTGAGGGGACAAAAACTAACACTATCAAATTAACTACACTTGAAATTCCAAAATTGATTAAAAGAAATTGATACAAATAAGGTAGCAGTGAATCAAAAAGAATCAAAATGTCAAAAGACATAACACTATTCCAGAGTGCTGAAAAAATAAAAATAAGGCCCCAAGTGACTCTACATGCCCCCCATTGCCAGTTAAACTTGCAGTAGGACCTTAACTGTGGGATCTCTGCAGCTAAAATGTTGTCCCATGACTTAACTTTAGCATACTGGGGTCACCAGTTATTTTGCATAAGGGTTTCTCTTTGTGTAACCTCCTCACTTTTTAGGTGGAAAAACTTGATCTCTGGGCACTGATTGGACAGTTTCTTCTTAGGTGGTTAAGTCTCTGTGTGAAGGTGTCATAAAATCTTTTGTAAAGGCAAAGGCCTTTCAACCCAATCATCAGCATCATGAGTGCATCAGTGTTGGAGGTGTGGGCATCTTTGGGACTGATCCTTGTGTGAGGATAAAAGTGATTAAAGACCTCTCTGAGTGATACCATGCATGTTGCATGGTCCATGAAAAGCAAGCAGTACTCATTGACCTGCTGCAGGTCTGTGACTTTAGCTCACAGCATGGTAATGATCTCAATGTGATTTGTGACATTGCAATACCAGGTGAGAGTCTCTATGTTATTGATCCACATGAGATCACCTGATGCCTGGAAGAGGATAAGGACATGGGGGTCAAGCATCATGATCTTGTTGTGCACCTTTGTTAATTGGGTAGAGATCAGTTGTCCCTTTTGGAATATATCTTTGATAGTAAGTTTGCCATTGATAAACACGCATTCAGGATTTCCCCTTCAAGTAAAGTGTCTCTGGTATCCTTGTATCCCTTAGTCTGCATAGCCTTGTTGATCTCAGACACAGTAGAGATGTAGTTGATGGAGTCAGCAAGGTGCAAAGAGAGATGATAAATGGTGGAGGAATGCAGAGCAGATTGTGTTTATCTGCATGGTCTTTGACATTATCTAGCACAACTTTTTCTTGTAGTGTAGTGGTCCCAATAGTAACTGGATAATTTATCTTAGCATCCTTAATTGAATCCAAACACTGGCTGTGGAGTCCATGCTCATGGAGATAGGTGATTTGTGAATCTGGAGATGGAAGGTAGTGCATTCTATGTCAAGGGCTATTTGTTGCCCAGGTGATTGTAGAAGCACACGTTCCTCTTTAGTAAACATCTCAGTGAGGCACCATTTCATCAAGCCTAATATATCATTATCTTGGTTTTGTTCAATTACATGACTAGTGATAGAGAGCTTTTTTGGTGAACTCCTCTGGGTGGTGCTCAATTGTCAGAATCCTTTTATCCTCTGTAATAGACCAAACTGGCATAGGTATTGGGGAGCTTGCAACTCCTGAGAACTTTTGCATGTTGATAGCTTCAAGTAGTGCTTGTGTACTGGGGGACACTTCAACTGCACTTGATGCCAGCAGCTCTTCCTCACAATAAAATTGTTTGGGTGAACACATTGTTTGCTCAATGACTGTGACTTGTCTCTGCATCTCAGATAACTTACTATATCCACACTCAGGATAATTCATCTTTTCTAGGCCAAACAGGATATCTGTCTTCACATGCACATCATAATGAGCAACTACCTCAAGAAACCATTGAGTTGAACTAGTGCAGAGTAGCACATTGTGAATCTTGAGAGATGGGGAATTTTATTTCAGCTGTAGCTCCCCACATGTATTTCTGGAGGGTTTCAGAAAAGATGTTGAGGTCAGCAAAAGCAACACCAAAGCAGTTGATGATCATTTGCAGAGTAATGTGTCCTAATGGGCTCCTGGCTCCAATGAGGTGAGTGTAAAACTTTTTGAATCTTTCCATTGCTTTTTTGGTCTTCCCAGGTGAAGACAGAGGCAAGCAAGAGTGAAGTAACCAATTTTTTATCTTCCATGAAGCAGGGCAGATGGCCAACTCATGCATACACTTTCTAGCTAGGCACTCTCAGGCACTTTGATTGAGTGGAAGCTGGATGTGTGGGTCTTGCATTAGAAAGATAAATAGAACCCAAACAGCTCCAGAAGATTGGATAGGTGGCGTGAACTTTTCTGAAAACAAATGCTCTGCAAAATTCTGGCAGTCCTGTGACATGTATGCTATGTTGAGCTCAAAAAGGAGCCTCTCAACTGATCTGAAATACTGTGAAGTAGAGCTGCGGATATTAATTGTGGGCCAAATGGACTTGGGGTTCCTGTCTGCCTTGAGATTATTCCATACTTCATCAATTTCTGCCAGCATTGCTGAGCTCTGGGAGAACATGAAACTAACATGCATGTTTGAGACTAATGCAAGCCCTGGCCAGTTGGCTGAAATAGACTTCAGTGTCTGTGACTGGGTAATGACATTGAGGATTAATCTCATGTTGACAGCAAGGCAATGTGTGGGTATCTTCTTACACAACAAGTGGTCAATGTAAATAAGTTTTGTTATTGAAAATATAACAAACTGGTGGGGTGGTAATAATGGATGTACAGATCATGAAATTTTCCATTTGGAAGTGGAGGTTAACTACATCATCTGGTATCTCATCTTGGTACTCCTCCTTAACAAACATTACCAGCCAGATTTTCTTGACTTTAGCTAACCTGTGCACAATCTCAATTTTTTCCATGATCTTTGGTTGAGTAATCTTGCAACTTGGAAGAAATAAATGACCAGTAAATTTTCAAAGTCAAATTTTTGAATGGCCTGCTTGTTGTTGAGGAACTGGCACAGGTACATTAGGTTAAAATCTTTGTCAAACATAGTGTGGACGGTGCTCTGCCAATAAGGCCTCCTGAGTCCTCCATGCATCTTAGAGTCATAGCATATAATTGTGTTAACCTTGGGCTTACACTCTGCATTGATAATAAATGGAATGATGTCCACTGAGCACATCAGGTTCTTCATGTTGTAAGTCCAACACAGCTTGTTTCTTGTTTCTTCTGACAGGCTGTTGCACACAAAACTAATGGCTTTGGGGTTTACTATAAAGTACAAATGTAATGTTTCATCTCCTACCTTAGAAACTTTGTGCTGTTGTTCTTTGTTTTTTTTGGACCTAACACCTGTAGAGGCATCAGACAAAGGGCTGGGACTAGAGGGGGTTATTGAGTAACAGTGAGGTGTTTGTGTCTTAGCACTTAAGGTAATGCTTAAGTTAGCAAAAGGCACTCTGTACTTACTTGCCACCTCAGATTCCTGAGGGTCTATTTGGTGCCCCAAGTAGTCATGTGGCCTGCTACTCAAGTCCTCCTGTGTCCTTCCTCTCTTTCTGGATACACTCTCATCTGCTTGGTGAGGGGTGTCATCTCAGCTTCACTACTCACAGGGGTTGTGTCATTGCTTCACTTGTCTTCTCATGGTTGGCTGATTCTCTGTTTGTTTCATCTGTTACAGCTTAGTTTCCTAAACAGAAAGACCAAACAATTTCCCAGTCCTGGGTATTTAAATGATCTAGGTACTCTTGGTCCCTAACTTTACATTTAGGCAAAAGATGAGTAGCAGTAATGTTGCTACTATTACCTGGATTAGTATCATACTCAACCTCAGAGAGGTCATCTTCCTCACATTTGGTGAGGTTAGGATAATTCTCAAGTTCATTTACTCCATCATCAACAAGTGAAAATTCACTAATAGGGTTGATGATGACATTACTAATATTGAAAGTTGGCAACACTCCCATTATTTAACAGATATCAGTGGTGGTCTAACACCTTTATGACAGTGAATGGACCCTGCCAATTAGTGGCAAGCTTTCAGATCTGATGTGCATCTGTGATCTGACAAGGAAAGTATGCAAACACTTTGTCTCCAACTTCATGAGGTTCGCCATACAACTTGTGATTGAAATTCCACCTTTGACAGATAACAGATTGATTAGTATTCCAACAGATAGTTAGATGCACTTTTGAAATTCATGTAACATATGGTTCACAAAATTCTCTAATATAAGTTTGTTGTAATCCAGAAACATAATTGAAAGGGGTGTACCCGCCTCTTGGCCAAACATGGCCTTAAAAGGACTAACCTTGGTAGTTGTGTGCACAGCTGTGCCAGCAAGGGCAACTCAAATTAATTTGATAACAATATGATTAAGTCACTCAACCACTCCATTAGACTGTGGATGGTATGTTGTGGTAAATTCACACAAGATCTCAAGTTCCTTCATTAGGGTTTCCATAAGGTGGTTCTTGAATTGAGAGCTGCAATCTGAGATTAGGTGCTCAATAGGCCCAAACTTGAGGACCCATTCTTTGAACACTTTTTCTCTGATAACCTCAGTGGTGGTGCTGTTGAGGGGAATGAGTTGAGCATATTTTGTAAAGTGTCTAAGAGTATGAGGAGGTACTGGTACCCTCCTCATCACAAGAGAGCTTCTCTATATCCATGTGAACAACTTTGTTTGTCTGTTCACCAGCTCTGCTGTGCAGCTTGGCTTACTGCTCCAGGAAGTGTCCTGCTCCCTATAGCAGACAGGTGCTACACTTGTACATGATGTCCTGGATAGCAGCTTGAATACTAATAGTGACATATCTCACATTGAAAGTTTGCTCAGTCTGAATGATGCCTAGATGGCCTTTCTCATGTATTTTCCATACTAAATCCCTGTGAAGGTACTCAGGAACTGCTAATCGTCTGTTCTGGCTTCATGCATAAAGTAGCCCTGCCTTGGTGAGCTTCCAGTTAAGACGCTGGAAATATCTGTTAGCAACAGGGCTGAGTATATAGCTGTTGTTGTTCAACTTGGCTGTGATCTCACTTAGTACTTTATCATGCTGCTGATGATGCATGATTTCCTTTTCCATGATTTCTTCCTTCACCAAAATTGGGAGGATCTCATTTCCATTTCAGTCTGTGTTAATCTCAGGCAGACACTCATAATCACTGAACAGAATAAATCTGAACAGTGTCGTCTTTCTGGGTGGCTTGTGGAGATCACACTTGTAACTTGGGAGAGCAGTCCAATAATCTGTGTTGTTGTGCAGTTTCCCTAGACAATGCTTGATTGAAAAAGTAAAATCATTCAGATAATCTATCCATCAGGCAATGATGATAGACTTGTCCCCAGAAAATTTCTTTAGCCATGCCAGCACTGAGTTGTTGGTGTGCACCATAAATTGGCGACCCTAGAGGAAGAAGTGAAACTTCTTCAGGCTCTCAACTAAGGCAAACATCTTGGATTTGGTCGCACCATAATCGAGCTTGGTATTATGGAGCTTGCAGCTAAAGTATTGGATGGGCTCTTTTTCCCATCAATTAGCTTGCTGAGCACCCCACTGATGGCAATGTTACTAGTGTCACAGTCAATGAGAAATTCCTTCAAATAGTCCAGTGTTCTTAGGCTGGGAATTTTTCTAAGTTCTTTCTTGATGTTATTGAGCTCTTCTTGCTTGCTCCAGCTCCATCTAAACTCAATGTTGCACTGTAGGAGGATAGAAATGTGTTGGGTCTTATTAGCCAATTCTAAGATAAAGGCACCATAATAATTCAAGAATCCCATGAGTCATTGCACGTCCTTATGAGAATGATATGACCAGTTTCAAGGATCCTTCCTAAAAAGGTAATGTGAGGCTGTGACAAAGAGCACTTGTTCCCATTGACTCAAAGGCCAGACTTGTATAGCAAGGTGAGAGTGCATCCAAGCCTTTCCAGGTCTTCCTATGAGAACATATTACCAGCAATGAGGATATCATCCATATAGGCTGTTATACCTGGTTCAAGTACATTGGCTCTGTTACTAAGTATGTGGGTAACATAACACTGGAAAGTGGCAGGGGCATTACAGAGCCTGAAAGCCATGTACTTCCATTCAAAGAGGCTGTAAGGAGTTATGAAGGCAGTCTTTGAGATGTTGGATGGCTTCATAGGCACCTGCCGCCTTGCACAGGTTGAGGCAGCTGAACAGTTTGTATTAAATAGCATCGTAAAGAAGCTCTTTGATGTGAGGGAGTGGATATGCATCTTTCACAGTAATGTCATTAAGCTTTTGGAAATCTATGCAGAGGTGGTACTTGTCACCTTGCTTAATAAAAACAGTGGGAGCTGCGTAAGGGCTATTGCTCACTTGAATAATGCCACTTTCTATGAGATTGCTTAAGATTTTTTCATACTCTTCCCAAAGATTCTCTGGTACTTTTCTGACATACAGGTGAATTGGATGATTGTTCTTAGTTTCAATGGAGTGTTGCTTTCCAACAGCCTGACCAACACTGATTGAACCATAGTTAAAGACCTTGTAGTGCTGTCTAAACAGCTGTGAAAGCAACTCATGCTCCTGAGAACTGAGGTGTGGATGTGTCAGCTCATTTACAAGAGGAATCCTAGCATTATCACTCATCTCTGCCAAATTGTGAATCACAGTCAAGATTGGTGAACAGGCAGTGGCCTGGAACTCCAGATGGACCAGGGTTGCAACTAGCCTTAACTGAGATGGCTCTATTTTGATTAAAGAATCAGAACTATTTAGGACAGTAATACACATCCTCCCTTTCAAGACAAGGCAAAGATCAGGTGAAAAGTTAATTCCATGAAAGCATTTTCCTTTGAATCCAGAGATCCTGACATCTCTGGTAAAATCAGAATCAGTGGTAACAGGGACATGTCACCAATGATGAGGCTCCATGATCATGTGCTCTGAGAAACTCAAGGAGATATTTTGGCTAGGGATGGTGGTAAGCTCTTGCTGACATTCACTCTCTCTAATAGAAATGGTATTATTACCATAATCAATGATACAGGAATTCTGCTTGAGAAAGTTGTTTCAGAGAATTATATCATATGGAAGCAGCTGACTGCACATATCAATAACAATTAAATCCATGATAAAGAGTTCCTGTTGAATATGTAAATCTAAGTTTGGTATACAACCTTTGAGTGAAAGAGAATTCCCAGAGGTGTCCAGCAGAAGTGTGGTGGATGGAAGAAGGTCGTCTCACAACAAGCACAACTTGGTACAGCAAGAATCACTAATGATCAAGGCAGAGGCCCTGGTATCAATGGTACCATTTATCAAGGATCCATTTATATTGACTGGGATTATGTTAGTATGCAACAGTGACATGATAACTAAAACGTCATGCACACATTTTCTAGGAGGTGGCACTCCAACTAGTTTGACTGAGTGACTTGACAGAACAATCCTTTTTCCCAGGTTCTTTGATGATAAAACCTTTGCCCTCAGCAACTATGTGGATAACCACTTGGCACAGAGATTTAGTGTGCTCAAGTTCTATCTTTATGGTAGAAGAGACAGTGCTCAAAGAGGTAGGAGGCTTCAGTGAAGAAGAACTAACTTTCAGGTCTCCAGCATCTTTATCAATGTGAGTAGTATGAGTTTGCTTAAATGAAACCGCCTTTCAACTTGTGTGATGTACATGTGAATGTCATCACCTTTTTTGAACAAGAGATTGCAGAGTAATGTTTTGTACTGATGTTTGATGTGGGGGGCCTTATAATGGTTCTCAAAATATCCAATGAGAAGTGGATAGCTAGTCTTCACATCTCTATCCAACATAATGTACTGATTATACATGATGCCTTGGAGGTTAGTTCAAAGAGAAAGAACCACTCTTCAAAAGATTGAGAGATCTCATCAATCTTTCCAGTAAATTTCAGTAATATTGATTCTCCAGCAGCAGTCATAGGTAATATAGATTGCATAAAGCAAGGGCCACTCTTGAATGCAGATGTGGCCAGGTCTCATTGCTGCAGTGGAGTAGATGGAGTCATGCCACTAAGGGTGACACTGATACTTGTAGGTGCTGTAGGCAAAATGGTTGCACTCAACACAGACAAGATAGGAGCAGCAATTTTCATTAGCTTTGGAGGGTGAGTCAAGACTGACCGTGTGAAAGTGGGCTCTCCACTTGTGAAGGAAGTAATGGGGGTGACGAATTTCGGCATAATTGGTGTGGATGTAGAGACAATGGGACTGCTTGGAAGGCAGGCAGTAATCATTTCAGAAATTTGTTCTAAGAGACATTCAGAGAGATTGTCCAATGTACCTTGCAGAACACTGCAAGTGATATACTCAGAGGGGCTCAACTGGGGAGGTAACAAATGAGGCAGGCTCCTCTGTCACAGTGGAGAGGTGGGAAAGGCATTGCTAAAGTCTGAAGTTGGATCTCCAGAGCATTAATCAAATCAATGAAACAATGTTCTCTTAGTTGGGCATCTCAGGCATGCTCTTGCATTTCAGCTTGTGAGTATAATTGTTGCTCACAAGCAAGGCATCAACTAGTTTCTTTGGTCAAGGTGGAATGAAGTTGATCAATTTCAGAATTATGAGGGTTCAGAGTTGGTGGCATCCATGGGTGAATGAAATAGGGATTGAACAACAAAGGAGAAGCAATAGGATTAATTCCAGCAGTGTGAGGAACAACATTCAGGCTGCTAATGCTCACACTGGGGAGACCCTGAGTGGGAGTCCCATTATGAGAAAAAACACTAAATTCCATTTAGCAAAAGAAACAACAAGAAAAGTAGCAAGAAAATTCAGGAAACAATTCCAACAATCTGAGAGGGATTCCAACCAGGTTTCAAGAAGCAAAAGCAAATAACAGTAACAGCACAGTGTAGGGTACAGTATTAAATCCAAATTCTAGAAGAATGAGACTACAACAAAGTAACAACAAAATAAGTAAGAATAATATCAGGTGCTGGTGACAGCTTCAGAAGTGCAGAACCACAGTAAAAATAATATAAGAGGCAAGGTTATGCATTGATTGGTAGTGAAGTTGATTCACTACCAGGGGAAACAACTATACCAGCAGGCTCACACCAAAAAGAAAGAACAAAACCAAGTACAATATAGAAACAGCAACAGCTCAGCAATGTGTCACAATCACCAGGCAAAGAAATCAAGTGACCACATCAGCAACTTCAACAGAATAGAGTAGAGAGTTTAACTGACACCCTAATTTGTCCATAATCACGTCAGGGTCACCATGTAGAATCATGGGGGAGCTCTAGCTACTCTAGCAGTACTGGGTAACTCAAGAGTTTAGATCAAAGGTTGCAAAGTCTACCATAGAAGAGAGTGACCCACATTCCAACAAAACAGTTATGTTGGTGGTTCACTGATTTCCTAACAAATAAAGAAATTCCATTCCAAAAAGAACTCCAGCAGTGACCAACTCACATGGCATCACGCCAAAGCCATACCTTTGAAGCCATCCTTACTTGCCAAGGTGCTAATTGTGTGTCTCTAGTTGTAATTTCTAGCTCAATAAACAATTTATCTCAGAGTTCTCTTATCTCAGCTCATGTAAATAAATAGTAAATAATAGGCACATAATTGCTGTGCAATCACATTTGCCAACAGCATAGTATATTTGCAAGTTGTTAATTTAAGTCCATGTACAAACAGATCAAATGAGAGATGTTATTCTCTACATGTAACTTGTTGCCCTAGACCTGCTGCAGTTTCCTCTCGAATTGTTGCTATATCTTACACAGTAGTTATCATTAGCAAAATCTTTGATCAATGAAATCTAAATTGGGTTAGTAAATAAATAATTGCAAAAGATCAAATGCAATAGAAGGAAGCCAAATTTATTGTGCGCTTCACTACATTGTCTGAGATATTTATTACAAAAATCTTTAACAACTTCTTACCTGACTTGTTTACAATTTCAAAGCACAGTTTCCCTCACAAAGTTAAATGAGCAATCACTTGCAATTTAAATCAAGAGGACAAAAACTAACGCTATCAAATTAACTACACTCAAAATTCCAAAATTGATTAAAAGAAATTGATACAAATAAGGTAGCAGCAAATCAAAAAGAATCAAAATGTCAAAAGACATTACACTATTCCAGAGTGCTGAAAAAATAAGAATAAGGCCCTGAGTGACTCTACAATAACAAAAGACCATAAAATCAATTAAAAACACTTCAATTATTGATTGAAAAAAGGAAAATTAATAAGTATTCAAGGAATAAATTTACCCAAGCACTGCTACACAAACCCTGAGTTTTAAATAAAAACACAAATTTAAATGCATATTCAAAAATAAATGTACCTGTATAAGAAAACCATGAAATCAAAGCATAGATTTCATAGCTGAGAATTAAACATGGCTAGATTGACCAAGCTTTCACTTCATATTATAATCTCTATGGAAACAAGAACATGGCATTTTTGGTCAAGCTAAATTCATATAGAATTCACTTAATGTAGTAAGAGTTTATTTTATATAATATTTTAGAAATAAGTAAACAAATGTAGCTTAATACAAACAATAATGCCTGTCTCTTATACACATCCAAAGGATTAGTCATTATTAAGATCAAATTATTATTTATTGATTAAAACAATTTAAGTTTATTTATCATCATTATTTTTGTAAATGCAACTAAGAAATAAAATAGCAAATTAGTACTTGTTGTCAAATAATTTGACTAAATGAAGGGGGCAAAATCGCTTCCATTATTTTTAGCCATTTTGGCAGACAAATTAAATTCAAATTTCAAACAACAGGTACTTTTTGAATTAGAGTATAAATAGAGCTGAAATTAATTTGGAAACTGTTGAAGTAAATTCTTCGAAAATCTTATCTTTAGATTTCATTCAGTTTGCTTATCTATAAATCATGTCAAGCTAAACAGTAAATGCAGTAGTAGTGGCTTGGGAACATATTGGGAGTGATTTGAGGGTCGTTGCTCCAAGCCATGAACCTGCATTTAAGATAAGTGTATGAATAGGAGTTTTTCTCTGTTTAGCTGACTACTGATTCATTTGTTTGCATGTATTAAATAATTGATATCAGAGAAAAGGCTGGATAGACTACCCTAGGTTATATCTATATTATATTGTCAAACTAGGTGACCTATAAGTAGACTGATAATTAGACTGAGCATGTACTGTTATTGAAATTTAAGGTAGGAAGCTGCAAGTAATTATTTACTTTGTCTAACTATAT
>CABFPE010000171.1:21220-34887 GCA_900660155.1 Hofstenia miamia | reverse complement strand
CAGAGTAATTGTTATTAGTCATTGTTGACTAATTGAACAATAGGTAACAATAAAAGTTAATATATTATTAGTAATATTGAAGTTATTTTACAATGTAATGATTTTAATTTATAGTTGTAGCATATTTTAGCCTTTGTGTAGTTCATGTTTGTATTTATGTATCATTTGTAAATATTATATATATATATATATATATATATATATATTCATGTATATGCATACAGTGTTGAATAAAGCTATTAAATAATAATAACCTATAAATTCTTAGCTTGTAATTTTCTCAAAATTCTTATGAATATCTTTTAAATACCATGCGAGTATATTATTTATGTGTAAATAGTATACTATTTGCAAGCATATGTACATTTAGAAGGTGATCTCAACATAGAATTGTGAATAATTTAACAAGCAGAATACATATCTATAGATAGGAAGTTGAGTGTGTAGTATTACATCAACTACAAAAATGGCAAATCATCTGGAAAAACATATTCTCATATCTATGGCAACTGCACAGTAAAATGGAAAAGATGTCAACTATAAGGCAGTGAATAATGAGTAGATTAGAGACAATGCGTTTTGAACTGGTGATTTCAAATGTATCTACAGCCAAATAACAAGATATTTCAATACTTTTTGTTTTCATTTCCTATATGCATATTATATTATACAGTCTGTCCCATAAGTTTCAACGACTTCTATAAAAAGAAAACAAGGTAAAGAAAATATATATTTCAAAACTTTATTGTAACGATTACGTAATTTTTAACAATTATTCTAAGGAACATATAAAAAATTAATCATAAGGATCCATTTGAAGGCCTCCTAGTTCAATACACAATCGCATTCGTCTAAACGTTATGTCATTGATTTTTCGGGGAGAGTTTCAACTGGAAATCGTATAAATTCGTCTTGAATAACACCTTTCAGGTCTTCTTTGTTTTGTGCTTTTCTTGATACGATTCCAGGCTTTAGCAAACCCCATAACGCGTTATCACAGGACGAGAGGTCAGGCCAAGGAATCGGTCCAAATCTGCTATGGCGGTATGTGCTGGAGCACCATCTTGTTGGAAATGTGATGATAATAATATCTGTCTTGCTTGAAGAGCAGGAATAAATTCATCGTCCTAGACATAAAATTATCATTAATAAAAAGTCGTTGTAACTTATGGGACATATTGTACATATTGATTTTGTTTTAATTGCATCTGTTTAAATTTTCTATTTTATAACTAGCAACTAACTGAAACTATAAATTATGCCTTGATTTTCACTGTGTTGGGGAATATATTGTTGGCTTGTACTTGTTTTACAAAATTTTTTAGTAGTTTCTATCTCTCAAATTTTTTTGTAAATGTTTTGTTAATGATTAATACAAAATATTTATTGTATAGCTCAGGCCATGCATTTACAAGTGTATACATTTAGAAAAGTGGAGCATAGCATGGAATTGTGACTAATTTGGTGATTGAGAATCATATCTATAGATGGGAAATCAGATGTGTGTAGCACTACATTAGCTAGAAGAATGGTGAATCATTTAGAAAACCTATTCTAATTTCTATGGTAACTACAATACAATGGGCAAGGCGGAGAATTAAACCCATACAATAAAGTTACAAAGCAGTGGAATAGTGGAAAGTCCATGTAATACACAAGCATGTAAAACCCCAAAAAGCAAATAAAACTGGAGGAGATATGTGAGTCAACAAAAGATGTAACAGTCTACAAGCATGTACAACCTGAAAATGCATATAAACCACAAAGAAATGCAGAGTATCACTGTGTAATGGATATCAGCAAAAAACAAGTTAATTTTTACAATTAAATAGCAGCGTATTTGAAAGGTGGAATGTAACCTTTTGCATCTAATCTATAGATAATTGTGAATTAAATTGCATTGATTGTTAATCATTAGAAATGCATGGAATTTTTATGGATAAGAAAATTAATCATTAGTCAAAAATGTATTATCACAAATGCGAAGTAAACACATGATTACTCAGCTAGTGATGCCAAGTATATTTTTATGTAATAAAAAGTAAAATATAACATGCAAACTAAATTGCCCCCATAAATAAGTGAACCACTATAGAAAATTGTGTCAAACACTATCTCCCACATTTGCGAATCAAAGCAAAATAATCAATTTACATGATGTCACCCCTAGATAGCATTGCAACAACCCCATCAATATCCATTAGCTGGCAGAGGTCAAAAGTTCAAATAGTGCTGTCTTTGCCACGGCCATAACTATTTATAAAAAGCGAATAATGAAAATTTCATTTCTAGACAGCTGTAAATATATGGAATGAATCATTAAAATATATTAAACAAATAAGTAGATTAAGAACTTTAAAATTGATATTAAAAAATATTTTTACACGTATAGAATAGAATATAAAAAACTGAAATGGCAAGGTTATAAATTTTATAATCCTGATTACTCTATTAATGGAAACTAGCAATCGCCATAGCCCAAGTTAACCACTATTTTTATTTGTAAATATTCGTTGTTTTGTCTTTTTGTTTAGTTTTGTATTACTTTCTTTACGCTTTCAGAATTGCTATTAGTATTTCTATTTGTCAACAAGTGATGTAACCCACCATTCATTTCGCTCAAAGACGCTTATAACATGCACTGTAAAGTATCTCATTACTAACAAGATTCCCCCCCCCCGATATTGAAAAATAATAATAATAATAAACTTTAATTAAGCTTACAATACAGTAAACTACACTACAAACTACAAAACTATATAATAAAAATAATTAATAACATGAGAAATATCGATCTGGGAATATCCTCTTTGATGAGAATAATTTCGGAGGATTGTTTTTTCTTAATTTTAATGTAGCGTATTCAGTTCTTTTGTTGATGTAATACTTTGTCTTTTGCTTTAACGATGTTAAAAATATTTAATTTTTTAGTAATAAGTTTATATTTAAGCGCTTTCTTGTATATGTTGTTAAGCTTAGGTAAAGATGTTTCTGATTCACCTGCATATACTTGTATACCGTAAATTATAATAGAATTAACTAAAGAATTAAATAAAATTTCAGTTTTATCTTGATTTAAAAATTTTTTTACTTTTAATATTATATAGAAATTTCTCAGTGATCTTTTATAAACTTGAGCAATATTTTTTTTAAATGAAAGCTTGTTATTTATGGTAAATCCAAGATATTTCATTGTTGTTACTGAGGAATAGCAATCAATTTTAGATATATTATCAACAAATTTTCTCTTCAATGGTATAATCATTTCCAGCGACTTTCTATAATTAATTTCAAATTTGTTTTCTTCATACCAAGATTTGATCTTATCATTAATTAAATGTGTTAAGTCTAAATTTTCAAGAGTTGGCAGACAAATCAGTGTATCATCAGCATACTTAATAACAGAACCATTTGTAATATTTAAAGAGTCACAATTTAAAGAATCAATACATATATTGAACAGAAATGGGCCACAAACGGACCCTTGAGGAACACCTTTGTTGATCTTTTCCATATCCGAAAGTCTGTTATTATACTTAACCATTTGTTGTCTATTTCCAATAAAACTATCAAGCCAATTAATGATGTACGGATTTAAATGTGTTATATTGTTTAATTTTTCAAATAAAATGCAGTGATTTACATTGTCAAAGGCATTCTTGATATCAAGGCTGATTAATCTTACATAATTATAATTTTCATTTTTGTATGACAGAATTCTATTTTGCAGTTCAATAACAGCATTTGTTGTTGTTCCATTTGTTCGGAATCCATGATGATTTGTATTTAAATGATTATTGTAGATATCTTTGATGTGAAAATTAAATACAAGTTTTTTCAAAAGTTCTTGACAATATTGAAGTGATGCTAATTGGTCTTAAATTATGCAGTTTTGCCGGTTGTGATTTTTGAATTGGTATTATTATAGCAGTTTTCCAAATTTTCGGGAATTTAGCAGTTTTAGCGATTCCGTAAATATACATGTATAATGAATTATTAGTGTGATTATATACGAAAATTTTTTAATAAACCAATATGGTATTCCGTCGTATCCTGTTGATGTTTTTTGACACATTTCAATGCATGATATACTTGATGCATTGTTAGGGTTGGAACCTCTTCACTATCTATATTAGGACTTCTAGGTTGTTTGTAATTGAAATCATTTGATATATTAGTAAACATTTTGTTGATTTCATTTGCATCAAATTCTTTTGATTCATCTTTGATAGTGTATTGCGTACCATAAGTTGATTTACAGAAGCCCAACATTTTTTTGGATTTTTCCTTGAAATACTTCTTTTAATTTCTTTATTAATTCTTTCAAACATTTCATTTGCTCTATGAAATTGTTTTTTACGCATTAATTTCTTCTTTTTTTCTCAATAAATATTTAATTTGAGGAGTCATGAAAATTGGATCCTTGTTTGTCATTTTAACATTAATGATTGGGCATGCTCTGTCAATGCAACTCTTGATTGTCTTACAAAATAATGCAGTCCCTTCATCAATATCGTATCGTATGATTTCTTCAAATTCTTCAAAATTTATATTATTCATTAAACAGTTTAGTTTTTCATTTTTTTCCATTAATAATTTGAAATGGAATTGTCACTTTTTCTATACCTGTTATAAGTGAAGGTTCTGATATTATGATCTGCTAGATGATCTGTAGAAACCCCAGCTTGAAATGTATAACAATTTTTATATAAATTAGGGTGAGAGGTTATAACGTTATCTAGGTTTCTTAATTTTCTTGTATTTTTATGACTGAGTTTTGTCATACCTATAGAACTTGACAGCTCATCAACATTGAGATCATTAGTCACCACCAATAATAAAAAATAATGCCTGGTTAGTTAAAATTAAATTTTCTATGCAATCAGAGATACAATCTCGCACTTCATTTTTCTTAGCAACAGTTAATTTGGTGGATTAAACAATCCGGCAATATACATTAACTTCTTATCAAACAGTATTTTGATCCACAATAATTCTATATTAATTGCTTCAGTAAATATTACGAGATTACTTTCAATATTGCTTTTAACATAAATACATACACAACCACCTCTGTGCCTTTTATTCGAAATTTCCCGATCTTTTCTAAAACAAAAATATCCAGCCAGTTGAGGATAACTTTCAGATATTTCACAGTCAAACCAAGTTTCACTAACTATGCAGACATCTATTTCATATGTGAGAATATCAATTAATAAGGAATTTAAATCTTTTATGTTTCTTAGAGATCTACAATTAATTACTAAAATCCTTGGAGCTTCTAGTTTGAAGGAAGGTGAATTATTATAAATATTGTTACTTTGATATGCCTCACTTGGTATGAATGGAGTTGCATAATTGTTCAAATTAGACTTAATTAGGTAAGAAACGTGAACATTTACGTTTCCTAATAGTGTTAGTCAATCATCAATTTCTGTTCTCTGCATTATTAGCTTAATATTAGACAAATAAATAGGACAATCTTTCGAAAAAGTAGAATGATTACATTTCTCAGGGTATTTATATTTACAAGGATTGTTCTTATTTGGACAATTTGTAATATGTGATTTTCTGCACAGAACATACACACATGTGATTTTCTTAAACACTTATTTCTTGAGTGTCCATAAATTCCACAGTTAGAACACATACGTGCATAAAATGTTTACTGACCTTGCACATCTGAAGACCAATATGTATGCTGTTGTGAAGCAAGAATTTCCGTACTTTTGGGGATACTTTAACGAAAATAATTGAGGTTTTGCTATATCCGTTAATCTTAGTAAATAATATTTCAAACATTGAATCATTTAAACAACACAAATATTGCAACTTTGGGTTTTCAACTAATATTTTTTCTTTGATTTCAGGTGCACTTAAGTTTTCCAAAAAATAACTCGGTACATTTAGAATTTTAGCTTAGGTGCAATTTTTTTGTATTCTACAAAATTATATTTATTTTTCCCGATTTATTTTTAGTAACCTCAACATCAGCTTTATATTCACAAGCAAAAACAAGTTTATTATTCTTATTTGGGAATATCTTTCTAATTTTAGGACAATCCTTAGCATCTTGAATTTCTTTAAAAATATCTTGAGTAACATTTGAAATATCAGTAATTGTTATAGGTTCTTTATTGGCTAAATTTTTGCTTGTACATTTAATATAATAGCTGCTTGTTTGGTTCAATTTATTTCTTTTTTAAATATTGGAGTAACTTTCTTCATTATGACTGACAGTATTTCCCAATAACAAACTTTAAAGTTCAGACAAAATAGACTCGTGGCTCAATAAAAGTGCATCATCTATAGTCTTGCCTCTTGATACTAAGTTCCTTAATTCATTTAATTTGTTAATTGCATTATTCATAGTCATATCGTGTAGAATTTTAAATTATGTTTAAAATATACACAATAAAAAATTCGACTTACTCTCCCACCACTAATTAATTTACGTTTCGTATGTACAGGAAATAAAGCGAATTTATGATTATTAATTTTTACTGTAAACAGGCTCTAAGTCATTGTAATAGGACACTGATTGTATGAACTGGAAAAAAGTAAATCGCATTAGTTTACTTCAAACGATGTCAAACTTCTTCTGTAACTCATAACTTACAATTATTACATTAATACAATATAATGTATACAAGTGTGAAATTTTTATCAATTCGATATCAGAATATTAATGTGAAAAGGGACTCTTAGATTCATGAGGATAAACGCTAATGACATGATTTATAAAATAAATTAGTTTAAGGCGCACAAATAATAACATACCTGCATGATCTTAATTACGCAATAAATTATTTTTTGTTGAATTTGGAATTACAAGAAAATTAATGTATATTTTCCCAGAACTAAATTCTTCTTCCACGACTATTTGTAGCCTAAAGAATAGCACAGGCAACATTTCAGCCCTAAAAATTTATGTGTCACAAAAAGCGAACGTATTCACCCGATTGATAAATATGCCTACACGCAAGAAAATGAATTATATTTATTTGATATTTATTTTTGTAAAACTTTATTTTTAACTAAACTAAAATTTCGATACTTTGCACAATGATATGCCTCAAAATCATTATTGTGCAGAGGAATTTTATATGATTTATATCTATTATTCATTCCATGACCAGTATACATTCTTGTCAGATGCGAGGACTAATCACAATAATTAATTTTGTTGATATGTGAATTGCAATTTCATGCATAAAATCCAGAGCACAATGGCAATGTTGCTAAAAATTTTCCTATAATTTAAAAACTAAATTTATGATTACAATCTAGACCTATAATTTAAAAACTAAATTTATGATTACAATCTAGACCCGATGTGAATAGTTTGATCAAAGTATTTTGAAAATATGCCTAGCTCTTTGGTCCGCAACGGCCGTAGTGTATCAAACAGCTAAGCAGCTACAAATAAGAGCCGGCAAACTGGCTAACCCGCTGAATATTTCTATTCCAATACACTACTACAAAATGTGTGCGTTGCACTAAAAATTATAAACTGAACCAAAATCAGAAACTACTCTTAAATTTAAAATCAAACATTTGTAGTCATAGTGCAATATTGCTGTCAAAACATTTCAATAAACAATTTCATTATTCTTGTTTAGAACATCGTAAAATGCATGCTTCATTTATGTACTATTTGTTATAGGAAATTGTGCATATTTCAACCTTTCCTATAGAACTGTTCCTAAGTACACAACTCTTGTCTGAAAGGAGATTTTACAAAATGTAATGAAGAAAATAACTGTCAGCCCATCCTAAGGTGTAACTGTAATTAATCAATGCTGCTAGTGATCATCTTTATTGACTGCTGAGTCTGTGACGACATCGCGGCTAATTTACCAAGTGGTCGAAAACGTAGTCTCCCTATATCCTACTATACCTTTAACAAAAAAAATAGATATATTGAAAAAAGTAAATATTCAGAATAAATAAAATTTTTAATGTTTTTATCAGTGCACAATACAAGCACAGCTATATTGATGAAGCGTAATCTCTGTAAGGTTGAATTTGCATACAAGTCAACTGCCAATATTGCCTAAAACCGAATTTTTTTTAATCTTTACAATTATTTGCTACAAATAAATCAAAAATTTAAATTTGCATATATTATAATTGATAGAATCTCATAATGAGCCCAAAATCTAAATGGACGTATTCGTCCTCATGGGGAAATATGGGTTAACACGTTAAAGAAAATTTGAACTTCCTCTCAGCCCTGCCTACAACGATTTTAATTGTGTAAAATAGTAAATAAATTGCGGTATAAATTGAGAACATACTTAATTTTAAAATTGCGGACTGCTTATTAGAAAGTCTGCACAAACAGTATTAAAAACTACAACGAATAAATATCTATTAAAAGTCTGGGGCAATTCCTGCAGCTTGCTTCTCACGTGATTCAGTCCACGCTTTTGCAATCGTGCGTTTCATCTCATCATCTCCCTCGTCATACATCTGCTTCATAAGATTCATCATTGATTTACTTGGATCGTCCTCATCCATTTTAGGCTTCCTTAAATACATTAGATCAATTTTATAATTTCATAGAGTATTAAAAACCAAAAGCAAACATGGATTAATTATCTTAAGAAAATTTCAAGAAATAATTATAATAAAAAAAACTGCATTCCCCACATCCCGATAAGAATTGTGATGTGATGTGCACGTTTAACACTTCTTTGTCGTTCCTAAGCAAAGGCCAAAAACATCAGAGAGTTACTTTTAAGACTTTCATAATAACCATTTAATTGCTATTAAAATGTTCTAGTTACCCTTTGCCGTTTCTATGTCAACGATGAACACAAGCAATGTTTTCATAAATTCTTTTCGAATTTTTAGAATACTGTAAATATACCGGTATTAAGCATAACGTGTTCTGTTAATCTGAAATTTATACACTATGAATTTTCTTAGATAATATATAGCTTCACCTCTCAATACAACTTATTCTAATATATGAACTTGAATTCTGCACAATAACGAAAAATATATTTTTAAAAAGTATAAGCTTCTTCCAGCATTATTCTTAGATATTTGAAAGCAGAAGGAAAGAATGAAATACGCTGCGTCCACACACATGGGAAATGAAAATTCGCTTTTCTTAGCACATTAATTTTGATATTAAAGGTAAATGTAACATTTGGGGCAACACGACTTACGGGGTTTTTGCCTCATTTCTTTGCTCATCTATCTTTGTCAAAAACTTCCAAGTCTCATCTGAAGCTTTCTTCAACGTAATGACAACATCTGAACTTTTAATCTAAGCAATGATCATATTCGCAATACTAAAAAAGAAAAAATACCCTGTAGGATGATGCTTCCGGCTTTATGGTTCGTAATAAATTGTTAATAGTCAGTGAATAGTTAGCATTTTGGTATTCGTTTATTTGTAACGTAAAAGACCTAAAATTTTGTCAACGATGTAACTAAAATAGCGAACGTACGTTGAGGTGAAATTAACACTTATTAATTTCGGATCATGACTTCCAACTCCTGGAAAAGAAGCATAGATTCTCACCGATTTTGAAGAATCTTCCCAGCCTAAAAAATACATTATCACATGAATGACAATCTCCGAGATGCGATGAAATGGGTCAACAAATTCCTTAATTAGCAAGCAATCTGCAATTGATTCAATTAAACTTAATATTTATAATATTAATGAAAAGAGTTAACAATTCACATGGTTCTACAAATAAATAAAAAAGCTAAATAGTGTAAATTCAAAAGCTTAGCTTTGAATAAGGTTAGTTTTAATATAGATGCCTTCAATTTTAAAAAAATTACCATAGTTCTTAATTGTTTTATTAATAAAGTTGTTCGACGGTGGCACAGGAGGAGGAGAACCAGCAACTGGTTTGATAAGTTCTAACTGGCTATTTAAAGATTTCTTTTCTCTTTGCAACAGCGCTATAATGCGGTTACGCTTAGCTTGTTTTAAAAGTTCTTCAATTTCAGCAAGGTCTTCATTAATCTAAATAACTTTATAAATATTTTTGAATAATATTCAAGAATAATTTATAAGTGCATCATTGTCATATCTATTTTTGCAAAACTATTTTATTCAGCTTTTGTAAACATGGGTGAAATTATTATATAACTTGTAGGAGCTTGGCCAAGCATTTGTCTTAAAACATTATTCTAATGTTTTAGCTCGATTTGGTAATTTTCTCAATTAACGGGCATGGGTGCAGTCTTAACTCCAATGGATTTATTTTGTATGCTAGGCCCAAAATTTCAATTTTCATCATCAGAAATTAGTCATCTACAGATACAAAACAAATCAGAAGAAATGCATACAAAGTATTCAGAACTTTTCTAAACAATTTTAAAATGCTCGAGTGTTGTTAATGTTAATCTACGATCTTCCTAATCTATTATATTATACATAGTGTAGTATTATAAATTGCTAATTACACTATTGCTATTAATAATCATGGGAAAATGAACATACCTGGTTCAAGCTGGCCATCAAGGATCTAAAGCTGTAAAATCAATTATTTAACTGTAGCGAAAATGAATATACCATACAAATAAAATACTATAAACAACTTTTTGATATATTGGTCTTTTTGGCAACTACATTCGGAATAATAAACTGTAAACGAATAGTCATATATAGCCAAATTACATTTTGTCTCATCTTGACAATTATACGTGGTATAACCGTTATTGGCTACCACAAAGTTTGCATGTAGAATCATTTACATACTGACACATGTAAAGCCCGAAGCGGTTAAAATGTCATTAGACAGTTCACTGATTTTAACGGAAGTGAAATAAAGCGGTTAACAGATTCTAACAATTGTTTCATGCGCGGACTTTAAATAACAGATTGGCTTCTGTGATTGGTAAATAATATTGATATCTGCCTCGCGCTACATTTGTTTTTAACTACAAATCTAATATGAAAATGAAAATTTACATTCAAAAAGACAAAATGAATACTTGCCCTTTTCCAAAATTTCTTGATGTTGGAATTGCTAGACGCAAAACAATGGGCAATGTGCGATGAATATATTAAAGTAGGTACATGTACAAAACAGTTTTTCACAGAATTTCACTGTATCGATTATATTTTGAAATATTTTTATCAAAATTATTAATCTAGTTTGAGTGAGATTCACGGCAGCCTTTTCGAAACAAATAAGGTCACCCAAAAGTAATATTGAAGATGGTAGTATTATATCTATGCTTATAAATTTCATTTACCTTTACCTACATAAGAAATTATAAATAAATCGTATTTTGAAGGAACCGGGGATTTCAAATTGTAATTTTAACTTTGGTCTCGATTTATGCATTATGTGATTAATCCACCCTTTTTATTATGATGTTTTTTAGTAGTAGCTATGGCATTATAGCTGTATAATTTGGGGTGCTTTTCACAAAATTCATTAAGATTAGATTACATTCTTGAACAAAAATGTAATCAGGACAATATTATTTTAAGACTTCAAAACGTTTATGAATATAATCGTGTCAGATATATAATTTATGTTATAGCTATAACATGTGAAGCTTAGAATTGGTTTGCAAATTTCTAAATCACCTTTAAAAGAAGAATCCGGTCGATAATACTTTTACATCAGTTTCAGTTGAAGATGAGCAGTATGGAAATTAAGACTTTCGATTATTATAATATGCAAATTAATAGATTTAGAAAATCAAATTAACAATTATATATTTGATAAGTATTTTAATGTGGGCACGAGTACGTCACATGCACGAAATTTTCTGTAAAAATAGGCACGGGCTCGGCACGGTTCCAAAACTGAAGATGAGATTCATTATTTAGTGCAATTGCTTCAAAATGTGTCTCGGATGTTATTAGATTTGGATACGGGTTTTTAGACGCTTTCACTGTAAGAAGTATTTGGCTGATGGCGGTTTAGCAATTTTTTGATCTTCATAGACTTCTTGAATGTAATCTTTTCCTTTTCTTCATGGTAATTTGAAGGTACAAATCATACATTCATTTCTATTGATCATAGAGTATTCGCGTTTAAATAAAATTTTAAGATTAAACAACGAACAAGTATTCCTTTTGTATTATTGCGGTAATATACAGGCAGCGCTAACTAGTCCAGCGTGTGCTCAAAATGTAGTAATGAAAAATATGCACTGGATCGCAACCTCTGTAGAAGGAAAGTGGGACTTAGCTCTTAGAAAATTAGGTGTATAACTTTTCATTTGAAATGCCCAGGCCTTAATAAATGTTTTTTCGAGACATTAGTAGAGCCAATAAAAGTAAAGTTAATTTGCTTTTGCAATGTGATAATTGTACACATGTCATGTGATTGAGGCCGGATGTCTCATATGACAAAAAAGTTGAAGGTGCGATTACTGAAAAGAAAAAATACTTGAAAATATTAGAAACTTCATCCCGTATCTGTTCAACGCGTATTTTGCCTCTAACTTCTCTGTACCTGTCTCCATGTGCCCTGGTCCGCCTACTGCCTCCCCGCTAATCCGACTTTGTGATATGGTCTTCAGCGCTCATATTTCTCTCATGCTTAAATCTGACAAGTTGTCTGATCCTTGTTATCCTGACGGTGTTCCTTCCTTTGTAATTCATGCAACCTCCTCCACGCTTTCTATCCATTTAAAGCATCTTTACTCCTTCATTTGCTCCACTAAGCGCTATTCCGCCTTCTTAAGTTTCCAGATACCAGAGTCAGCAGCGAATCGATTCTACGCATACGCTCGGAAAATCTCTTACCTGCCTTCACATGACGTCATGCAGCTTCTCACGGACTTCTCAGCTCGAGCATGTTCTAGAATTCCAATACAGCAGCAGGAAGAGGAAGTAATAAACTTAGTTACACAAGACTCTTTTCACTTATCTGGTGACACAATGGATTCCCAGCAGTTAGCCGAATTCTTGCAGCAGAACTCGCAACATGTATCACAACTTATACACTCGGATTCAGATGGTATTTTTGAAATTACACAATCTACGCATACAACGGACAATTCGCAATCTATTCTGCTCTCCGATGTTTCTGATTCAACGTATGATTATACGATGGGAACAATTGACTGGCAATTATTGAAGGACTTTACTGGCATGCCTGAGCGCATCCATAAGTTAATGCAGCTACATATCAACTTTTTGGAATTCCGGCCTACAGTAGCAAAGAAGCCAATCGTGATTACTGACACCTTGGAACGTAGGCATGCAGATGCTATATTAGAAGCGCATATCCGTGCTGGAATTATAGAATTATTACCGAGAAGATCACCCTTTGTATCCAGATCATTTTTCGTGCCTAAAAGTAATGGTAAACTCAGAATGGTGGTCGACTACAGCAGATTGACAAAGTTAATGAAGCCAATTCCTTTCTTTATGCCTTCATTCCTGAAGATAGCTAGCAGACATCAGCCTCCTATGGACCATGTGGCTATACAATTAGATCTCAAAAATGCATTTTACAATATACCGGTACAGTCTAAAGATCGCTACAAAACTGCTTTCATTGCGCATAATGGAGTTAAATACCAATTCTGCAGAGCACCAATGGGACTCAGCTACTCAGTCGCTCCTTGTCAACTCTTATCATGTGCATTGCTATCGCCTATCAGAAGAGTGTGTTCCTTCTCGTGGTCTCACATAGACAACTTCCTTCTTGTTTTTGATAGGAAAG
>CABFPE010000170.1:1315133-1327259 GCA_900660155.1 Hofstenia miamia | reverse complement strand
TTAATAATAATAATAATTAAATAAGAAAAAAAATTAAAATTGTAATAATAATAATAATAATAATCTTTAATTAAGCTTACAATACAGTAAACTACACTACAAACTACAAAACTAAAAGAAATTTAAATAATTAATAACATGAGAAATATCGATCTGGGAATATGGTCTTTGATGCGAATAATTTCAGTGGATTGTTTTTTCTTAATTTCAATGTAGCGTATTCAGTTCTTTTGCTAATGAATTGTTTTAGTGCATGTTTTTGAGAGTATTTAATGTGTTGATGTAATGCTTTGTCTTTTGCTTTAAAGATTTTAAAATATTTAATTTTTTAGCAATAAGTTTATATTTGAATGCTTTCTTGTATAGGTTTTTAAGTTTAGATAATGATGTTTCTGATTCACCTGCATATACTTGTATGCCGTAAATTATAATGGAATTAACTAGAGAATTAAATAAAATTTCAGTTTCATCTTGATTAAAAAATCATTTTACTTTTAATATTATATAGAAATTTCTCATTGATCTTTTATAAACTTGAGCAAAATGTTTTTTAGTGAAAGCTTGGTATTTATGGTAAATCCAAGATATTTCATTGTTGTTACTGAGGAATAGCAATCAATTTTATATATATTATCATTAAATTTTCTCTTCAATGGTATAATCATTTCCATCGACTTTCTATAATTAATTTCAAATTTGTTTTCTTCATACCAAGATTTGATCTTATCATTAGTTGAATGTGTTAAGTCTAAATTTTCAAGAGTTCGAAGACAAATCAGTGTATCATCAGCATACTTAATAATAGAAACATTTGTATTATTTAAAGAGTCACAATTTAAAGAATCAATTTTGTAATTACAAAAATTTTTAAATAGTATTTTGAAAGTTCTCAAATATTTCTACACTAACTCAAAATGATAAATTCAGTAATTAAACTATATTGAAACAATTCCTGTTGACTTGTATATCAATCAGTATAAGGTTTGTTATACTATTATAGTGTAATGGCTCTTCCTTCCAAAATATTCTGGTAAATGATGTAGAGGCGAGTAAAAATAATCCTATGAATTAGGCACATTATTAGGTATAGTTACCAGATTGTCTTTTATATATATTGCAGAATCTAGGCTTGATCATTGGTGCCGTATGAATGGGGTGGGCTCAACTCTAACAGTAATTATAAGAAATGCTTGAAAAATGTAATCGGAATATTTTTACTTAGATATCAAAATATATTAATTCCATATGCTAGAACCAACTTCCTAAGGCAATTAATTTCAGAAGAAAAGGCAAAAGAAATTAAGCAGTACATCCAATGATAGAAAGCAATCAATGAGAATTCCAGTTTGCCGATGACTGCATTTTCATATTATACTGTAAATGAGTCATATGAAAGCTAAACAGAGATAAATATTTTTATTCTTACAGCTGCAGTCAAGCACACTTTCGTAGAAAGGGTAAACGCCGTTTAGGAATCCCAATGTAAATCCTGGTAATTGAATCTATGGAATACATCGACAACTACTCCTGCGTTTAAGACTTCGTTTCCATAATTATTAAAACCATATTATATCCAAAATCTACAATCATAGCATATAATTCAACAACTAATGTATTGTATTACATTGCATTTTTATCAAATATTCTTTTTATTTTATAATCAAAGTTATATTAAAGCAGAAAACTCTAATACACAGCAATAATGGCAAATTTTTGCAATATCTTATCAACAATAATTAGAAACGAAAAAACCTAGATATGTTTAAAAGATTTTAGAATAAGATATGCGAAGTAAACAAAATTTGCAAGAAATATCTAAAAGATTGCCTTTATATATATATATATATATATATATAAGCAACTTAGAGAAATATTATTCGTCCAATAATATAAATTATATAATTGAAACAAAAATGATGTCTTGGATGAATTGCGAAGTTGACAGCACCTTAAAGTATAAATATGTGCTTTAACATTATATCTACCAACCTTGCTATTATTCTGTTTACAAACAAATAAGATTGTTCATTTAGGAAATCAAAAATTTGAACAGTAATTTTTGACTAATGCAATTTAAGGCAGAGAAAGTATTTCTGATCTATATATATATATATATATATATATATATATATATATGTAAACAGATCACTTGTGAACTTTGCAAATTAACATTTTTTGAGAAAATTTATAATACACATATTAAATCTAAAAAGCATTTAAAAAATATAGAAAAGAATCATGATTTTACAATAAATATTCCAAAAGTTAGTTGAAACATTTATGAAAAATTTTAATACATACAATCAAGCATTAAAACAATGTTTCATTTCATTTAAAATTTAAGAAGGTATTAAAGATACACTTAAGAATGTAATAGTTCTCTATCAATTTAAAATGAAAGAAATAGAACCAAAAGATAAAATAAATAATATTAATATTTCCTCAAAATTAAAGGAAGTCATTGATGATTTGAAAAATTTGGTATACATTAGAGAAATAACTTGTACAATATTGGGTTAAAACATTTGTTAATTTGCCAATTAAATCTTCATTTTTAAACATTTTAATAATGATGATAAGTGTTTTTGTGGTCAATGATTGCTGCTTAACATCCCAATTGTAAAAATCACAATAGAACATGTCTAGATAAATAAAATTTGATTAGAATAACATTATCAATAACAGTAAACAGAATTGAAAATATTTAATAAACATGATGGTATAAAAATTAATGTTTATGAGCTAAATGTTAGGGGAGAATTTGGAAATTTGGTGAAGAACAATGTTTAACCTATTTATTCCTCTGATGAAAATGTTATTGATTTGGGCGTGCATGAAAATCACTTCGTTTTAGTAAAGAACTTGAAATGTGTATTATACAATGACGTAGGTAGTGATAAATTATGCTTTTCTAAGAAGTGTTTTTTTAAACGAAAAAAATTTACTTAGATTGTGTAAGAATGAAGATACAATCAATTGTGTTTTTAATAAAATGATAAAATTAAATTTAAAAATTATTATAAAATTGATGTTCCATTTACAATGTATGCTGATTTTGAATTTTCCAATGAATAATTCAATTTTGACCTTACAAATAAAACTAAAATTTTACATAATCAATTACCTATTGCTTTTAGAATATAGATAAAATCTAATATTCCTTAATTATGTAAGCCAAAACACATCTATTATTTTTGAAAAGATTGTGCTATTGTATTTGTTAGAAAAACTAAGGAATTAAAAAACAAGTTTTTCTTTATGTCTTAAAAAATATATCTATAAACATTTCTAAGTGAAAAATTAGTAAGATATCATTGTAACATAACATATCATTGTAAGATAACAGGTACAACGAAGTTTCAGCTTTTAATGATTGCATTTTAATGGCTCAAAAGATGCCAATTTCTATTGTAACTTTGTATTTTCATATTTAATCACATTATGCTTTACATTTATTTTTTAATGAATTATTTAAATGTAAGAAAAGTAAATTATTAAACCATTATGAAAAACTGAAGAATATATTTTGTACAATATGGTTTTATGTTTTCAGCTTCATACAGTTTTCTTGCATCATCCTTAAATAAATTAGCAAATGATCTTGAGAAAAAAACCAATTCTAGAGAGGTATTTTGGTGAATGTGAACCTATGCAATTAAATTTGCACATTCCGTTGAAATGTTTGATAGATTTGAATCTTTTGAATAATTTCTAGATAAAAACCAGATTACTTTTAACTCTACTTCAAAATGCTCCAAATGATGATGAAATAGGTACAACTAATAAAAGTATTTAAAAAGCATGATATTAAGTCTTGAAAGGAAGTGAAAATGCTGTATTTAATTTATTTTTGAAAATTTTATTATACTTCTTTAATAAAAATATATAGTTTAAATGCATGTTTTGCATTCTCATTACAAGGATTATATGGCAATTTTGATTGAAGTTCACAATTGATTTAGCATAATTATATAATTAAATATATAATAATGAAATAATCCAATAATGTTACACCAATTGTAGTGATACTACATATACATTGAGAAATAAAAATTAGCTTATTTAACACTGAAAAACACATTTATCACCATTTGACGATAAGAGATATTACTTAAATAATTTGCAAAGTATTACATATTGATTTGCTTAAGTAATTCATGTGTATTGTATCATTTATTAATGGTAAGCTGTAAAATATGAAGTATTAGCTAAAAATTTTTATATATATTTAATAAATATTAAGTAGAAATCTTAAGATTATGTGGTTAAGTTTTCAGATATTTGTACTCAATTACATACTAAAGCTGGCCTCGTTAATGTATACTACTTTAAAATGCTTATGTCTAAAGTGTACTCTTGGATGTTTTGCCCATGTGAGATTAGATGCTACACTATCACTGTGTTTTTGCTTTTCTATATTGCTAAACTGTGATTCCCTACATGTAACACTGAATATATCTATAATATATCCATGAGCATTGATAACAATTAGCCATTATGTGCTTAGGTTCTCCACGCACTGCTAATTTAATGGCTTATGCTGACCTGATGTCTTAGCAGATGAATTGTTTTTAGGCTACCCTCAGTGTAATGTGTGGTTAACTTGTGTAATGAGTCAAAAAGAATTTATTCTCATTGTACATCAAATAAAAATATTTGTAATACCAATTCCAGTGTAAACAAATAGAAAATAATTTAACCATTTGATTTAGTTTATTTTTCACCCAATTATTATTAGTTCAAAACTTAATTAATAGGTAACTGCAGCACTCTTCCTTAATCACTGGTGATGATTGATTCCTCCCTCAAACAGAGTTACCATCAGGGATATAATCAATTAAATTATTAAGCATTTAGTAATTAACAATTAATTTTAATTTCGGTGTAGGGTTCAGTAATCACACGTCCCTCTTGACATAAAACATTCATTCACAATTTTAATTAAGTAGGCAATAATGCATTAACATTTAACTAGATGACTTAATAAATGTATCCATCTATTTAGGCATCATCAACTTCCATCCGCAACTTCACCAGCACCAGTACCACATAGAATATTTAGCTAAGCTGCATTAGGTTAAACTCCAATTAATTATAATAAAGTTAAAGAATAACTGAACTTCAGCAAAAGTTTATTGTTAATGAACTTTGTTACAATCTAATATTTCATCATAACATTAGCTGGTATACCATACAAAAACTAAAATCCCTTACAGTTCTTTTTTAATTGAATTTCCTCAAATCAAACGGCGATTGTTATTTATTCAAATTTCTGATTTGGCTCGTATTGATCAAAAGCCAAGTGATTGAATTTTAGCCAAACATATTTTTGCAATAAATTTGGATCTGTATTTATTAAACTTGTTTAATAATGAATGTTTTATAAATAAAATCACTATATAAAATTTCTAAAATCTAAATTGACACTGTTATTTTGTGTTCAGAAAATGGGCCTTTCCATTTGCACTCTTCTACCTAATTGAGGCTAACAGGAATGCCTTTTTGTTTGCATTCTGTCACACGCACTTTTTTATGTCAAAATCTATAGAAAATTGATAAGATGTTTATGAAAAAATGACAAATTTGTAAGAAATTTGGTTGTATTTAGGATAAAGTGCGCAAATGGTAAAAATTATAAATATTTAATAGATATTATGCAGGTGTCTGTAAGTTCAAGAATTTTCAAAAATACTCTTTTTTATATCAAAATCAATAGAAAAGTGTAAAAATTGATGAACAAAATGATTATTTTTGGGTGGATTCATGTATGGAACTGGACATATGTAAACTACACAAGACTATTACATAGACACATTTTTGGGGTTAGACACACTCATGCAGTGATGAAGTTCTGTGCAAAAGCTTATTCTTGCGTTTGAGGTAGATGCAAATATGATTTTTTTACAACAAGAAATCCAATTTCTGCAAAATTATTTAAATCCTTTCAAAACCTAGTGTTCTGTTAATGCCCATTGAAGAACTACAATGAAATATTTTTATAAAGGAAAACTGATTAGCTATCGGCCAAGAACCCTTTTCTATATTAGTTAAAATTGTTATCTTCATGAAGGTGCATTATCTGTACAGAACAGATTCTATTAAATAATGAATTTAGAATGTTCCAGTAATTATATGTTTTTTTTTGCATATCACACATTGAAATAATTGATCTTAGACGACTTTGAATAATTCAAAGGAATTTCGATTATTTCAAACAACTTTGGTGCAAAAGATTAAATGATAAACTAACATAAATGCATATAACAAATTTATTATTACATTTCCCTTTTTAAAATGAAAGAAAATTGAAAAATTATTAATTGTAAACCAAAATTAGAGTTATTGCTTTTTTAATAAGAATATTTACCAAAATCACTGTAGAGGTCTTCCGTTTCCTTAATGCCCGCATTTTGTGCTAAGCAATATAAAGACTGTATTAATAAGCAAATTGCACATTATTTCAATTTCTAAAAAGTCCAAAGCTGGTTCGGAATAAATGTGCTCTTCCGTATCTGGTGAATTCACGTCTAAAATGAAAACGTTTGCATTTAATTATTCCCTATAATATTAAGGAATGGCAATACTTTGTTGTTATCTTCCTCAATAGTAAATGGAATTGAAATGAATAAATCATTTTTTATAACATTATATTCGTATATAACCAATATGTCATTAACATATAGAGTACAGAAATAAAATGCACTCATTATTCCAGCAATGTTAATTTTTTGTTCAATATTAGATTTATATATGTTTGTAAGTGTTATTTCAATGAAATTTTCCATAATAACTGAATAATATTTCAATACATGTACTTAAAATATTAACTTATGATTCTTTTGAGAATTTCTGTGTATTTCAATTACAAGCCAAAACGAATATTTTAGAACAAATTTAAATGTCTAATTAACACAACTGGAGATATGTATTTATCACTTTTTAAGATGGAGAAGGAGTAATTTTAATTATTTGATACATTAAGTGCATTCATTTTTTCGTGATGACATTCGACTTGAAAATATATAGTTTAATGAAATACATCTGCAAGTAAATAGTACACTATTATAAATTCTCATCAATAGAAAATATGCATAGTAGTGTAAGATATTTCTATTTGATTTATTATTCCTGAACTTAGTTAAAGCCAAATTGGTATTTCTTCCCTGACCTGCCTATCTATAAATTCAAAAGAAATTGCATCAAATTCAATTAAGCACTAATATATGGCTCACTAAAAATAGTAAGTGTTTAACAATTATTAAATTTTAGTCTCATTAAAAGTGTATTGAAATCAAATTTTTTTAATGTTTCATATGTCAAATTTCAATTCCATATTAGAGAATATGTTTCATATTTACTGCATATAAAGAATAAATGCGCTTAAGAGCTTTGAGTGAATTCTCAAATATATAAACTTTAATTAGCTTGGCGTTGTTTTAAAAGCACCAACGGTTTTTCCAATTTTACTAAAAATTTTCTCCAAGCTGTTAAGCAATTTTAAAATCGTGAAGTATGGAAATATGTGTATTGGTGAAGATGATTCAACTTAATTCTGTTAGAGTGTGCTGCTGTAGCTCAAGTAGTTGAAAAGATTAAACATTTTTCTTTTAAAATCTTAATTTTGAAAAAAAATTAAATTGATTTAATACCAAACGTTCATGTGATAATTTGAGACATGCGTATTCATCTCCCAAATCAATTGAAATTTCGAACAATAGCACGCCTTACAGACAAGAGCCGGACTGAATTAAAGGCTAAAGTGAAAGAGGCTACTCATCTCTATCACATGGTGGTATTTAACGTTAAGACAAATTAACAAATCAAAAGCAACAAAGCCAAATTTATATTTAATATAGTTGATTAATTTAATCAAATGATAAGCATACACACAATAAGCAATTTTGCAATTTACAAAGCGCTTTAATTAATTATATTTTAGTTCATGTAATCCTTGTCTTTATACACAGTGTATACTTCAACGAAGTTTTCCATCACCAGAGGAAATTCAGGAAATCTCGGGTAACGATTTTTTACGAATGTGAACGGTGGATCATAATCTACATCCTCTAAAGTACAATTTCAATTTGGAAGCAACAATTTTGCAAGTATAGGTAAATAATATTTAGGTGTATTTGTAAACCACATACCAATAATGTAACATATCCGATAAAATTCATTCGTCTTTGCTAGCTTGACGTAATTTTCAAAAAAAAAATTTACAGTTTTACGAATAATGCATCGAAACATTCCCTGTAGAGGCAAACTTGTCAAACTTGCAGTTTAGAAATGTCAGATTAGAAATTTGTAAGTAGCTATCAGTTTGGAAAGCTTTGCATTCGAGACATATAATATTAATGTTTGCAAATTCGTATAAGATTTCCAAGTACTGAAAATTCTTTTAAAATACAATTACTCTTCTTATTTGATCAATACCATAAAAACTTATAAAAACCTATAGTGCTAAATTCGGTAAATTCTTCCACAGAGCCACTACAAAAGGATTACTGGCGAAATACAAGCAAAATTGCTGGCTCCTTTAAATATAAATATATGGAAATTATATTATTATATAGTGTTTCCTTATTTTGTCTTTATCAGAGATAAAAATTGGCTGTTCTGAGCTTGAACAAAAGTGTTGCAAAAATGTGACCAAGGAATGCAAAAAATTTTAAGAAACATGAATTGACTTAAAAAACAGTAAATGCAATTCAAACCAAGTGCAGTAAATGCTATCAAAATACAAAAAATAAGTTGAAAAACAAAATTCAATTGTCATACGCGGTTTTTTTATCTCCTGAGAATGAAATTTAGCTTTTCAATTTGTATATAGTTATCTATTATATATTTCTAACATAACAAAGATTGTTGTAGCAAATCAAAAAATTTAAGAATCTTCTCAGCTAATTAATATAAATTGACCGAATTGGTGTTACATTTATTGATCTTCAGCGAGTTTGTTTTGGGTGTTCGTGTTTGGTCGAATTGGGCATATATATTCGACTCTTGTCATCTTTCGTCCTGGAAATTTTAGAAACAAAAAAACTCTTTAAATTTCCAATTATTTCTAAGTTAAATATATAGATTTAGTGAATTTTCAAAATTTTAATTGTTCATGAATATAATGTGACTTCACAATAAAATAACTAAAGTTTAAGTATAAATATGTTTTATTATTCAAGCTCATGCAATGATGAATATCTCTGCTAACACTCATTCTTGTGCCTGAGGTAAGTGTAAATAAAAATTTTTTTGTGAAAAATCTGAGTATTGCAAAACTATTCAAATCTTTCGATACCTAGTGTTCAGATAAGAGGCGGTCTAATACCCATGTGTACAACTACTAAGATAAAATTTTTTTTTCTGAAGAAAAACTGTGTAAGTCCCATCCAGGGGCACCTGGACGGAGCAGCGCTAGGTCGCGCACTGAGGGCGAAATTTATGGATTTGCTCAGATTTTCAATATCGACAATAGTTCGTAAGTTATAAGCGTTTAAACATATTTGGAGATTTTAAAAAATGGCTAGTGAAAGTAGGGTAAAGACATAATTAGTTGAAATGATTGGTTATATGAATTTCCAATATTCCAAACAATTATGTCAATTTTTTTTTAAAAAACCAAAAGAAAATTATATAAATATTCATTGTAAGCCTAAATTAGAGTTATTGCTTTTCTAAAAAGAATATTTACCGAAATCACTGTAGACGTCTTTCGTTTCCTTAGAGTCGGTATTTTTTCCTAAAATTTATTGACAGTATTTATAAGCAAATTGCAAAATATTTGAATATCTCAAAAGGTCAAACCTAGGTCGGAATAAATGTGCTCATCCGCATTTGGTGAATTCAGGTCTAAATGAAAATGTCTGCACTTAATTAGAATAAGAGACACTTACTGGGAGTTTGGTAGATATGGTTATCGATATTGGTCAGGTTATCTTAAAGAATTATCATAATACTATTATTATTATAATTAAATATTTATTACCAATGTTTGGTGTTGAATATGGATGATCAATTTTGTCAGGATCTAAATGGTTTGTTTAAGTATACATGTATACCACAAAGACTTTAAAAAATTATTCACTGGAAAAAAATAGAAGTGATTATATACAATTTCAACACTGATTTATTAAGTTTTCTAGCAGATTATTCAATTTGCTAAATATGCAATGAAGTATTTCAGATGTAGCATTATTTTATCACTGTTCATCACGCAGTTCAATGGTTAAATAACAGTATAGGCTAAATAGGAATTAAACACTATTAATGCACACGTAAACTTGCATAACTTTTAAGCACATGAATATGGTAAATATGGTATTTGTCAAATAAACCGAAGCTGTTTACAGGATATAATTCCATAAATTATATTAGTGAATGAAATATCTGTAAGGGAATTATCTAAAGTGCCTTTGATTGCAATTTTGGTTGCGAGTACGTTAGATAAAACCCTCTTTTTACATTCAGCAATATTCTACGAAAATTACGATAATAAAACAAATGTCCATTTCAATGTTCATATGAAAACTGTAATTGCAAATATCGAATCAAAAATATTTCCCATGAATTGTCGCCAGTATTTCTTCCCATGAAATTAATTGCAACTTAAGCCAATATAATGAGCTTGGTGATAGAACTTCATAGTTTGAGACCTCTTAAGTAAATACCAAATGAGTCCAATTCCTAAAATTTATTTTTCCCCATTTTGTATGCAGACGCTTATCGAATCCGAACAAAGATATTACCTTTACAATATAAATATAGAAATTATTTCAAAAGCAACTGGAGGATTTTTTCTTGATTCTGAATTTTTTGCTAACAATTATATACTATAACTTTAATCAAAAATCTAACGATTGATTCTCCCTGCTGTATAAAATTTGTTCAAGATATTATTGCAAGCAAGTCACTTATATACACATTAATGTGAACATAATTAATTGCATGCTGTGTGCACTGAGAAAACTTACTATAGAAAAAAATGAAGTTTATATGGTAAATCATACCTGGGATTCTACTTAAGTTTGTCTCATTTAGATCTAAAAATAAACCATATAATAAATATATTATTGAAAAAAGTTGTTTTATTTATAATTATTGATTTTGGAAAGATTTAGTAAAAGTTAAAATGCAATGCATTTAAATACGTGTAAAATATTTCAATTATAAATATATATATATATAATAGCACATATTGTAAACTTTCAAAGGCTTGAAAATGGCCGAATTTGGCACTACAGGTGTGTTAGGGGATTAATGATCTTAATAATTTTCTACATCCATTTTGAAATCGTCACCATCATATAGAAAATGTTCACAAGGTATTTAAATATTTAGTTTTGATATTATTGCTTATTTTTGAAACATTTTTATACAAATTAACATAAAAATATGGGAATTTTCACTAAAACTTATTCTAAGAGAATCTTTTTCATCCTCCATGCAACTTGGAATAGGCATATGAAAATATGCTTCTGGTTGTAGAGAACCATAAATAAATAATTTAGTTAATTGTAAAATTTTAATTGCACTTAAAATTAGCTTTGAAGAATTACACGAAATTCGCAAAAAAATCAGAGGCCCTTATTTTTTTTGTTGGTGAAAGTTCTTTGGATTTCCTCCATTTACATATTTGAAAGAAAAAATAGTGTTGCATAATCGCAATATATTTTCTAACCCTGGTTCTAAATTAAAAGTCTATTCTTGTATTTAATAAAAAATGTTTAAACTAAATTTACCTGCTGCAGTTGCATATGGATTTATATCTGTTTGCTTATTCTCAGACAAATTGCATCCTAAATACTTTTATAAAATTCTGATTATTCAAATGTCATAATTGAAAAACATAAATTTTGTAATTACAAATATTTTTCAATTGTATTTTGGAAATATATCTAAACTAACTCAAAATGCTAAATTCAATAATAAACTATATTGTGGGCTTGAGGCAAATCCTGTTGAATTTTATATCAATCAATATAAAGTTTACAATAATATTATGTGTAATGACTTATATTGCTACATGTTCTGGCAAATTATTCGGAGGTGAGTAAAAAAATCCTATAAATAAAGCACATTATTTCTTATAGTTACGTGATTATTTTATCTTATATATATATATATATATAT
>CABFPE010000170.1:1303019-1314133 GCA_900660155.1 Hofstenia miamia | reverse complement strand
TGAATGAAGAGTGCTCTAAAAAGTAACACTAACGTTAATGTGCATATATATATATATATATATATGAAATTTCACAACATTAAATTTGAAGACTCATTTTTTTTGTTTTTAAAAAAGGCCTGCATAATGTTACTATAAAATCCCAAAATGGGGATTGCATGACGTTTTTACGTTTGCCATTTTTCTTCGATATTCTTTAAGCATATTTTATAATTTCTCTAAGTTTGCAACCCGAAGCTTTTGCAAATTTACTAAAACGAATTTATTGAATAGCCCTAATATATACAGTATTGGCCAAAAAGATCCGCCCACCTCATAAAATATTAAGAAAAATGAAAATACTGTCTAAATATCATTCGTGAATTCATTATTACAAATCGTGGTTTAAAAATATAATCTGCAACAACATTTATTATGCAACAATTATAATTCTACAATACTTTTACGGAAAAAACAAAGATTGCAACAGCAAAATCACTATTTTTTATGCATCACTTTTGTATTTATGACTTTAGCCATTCTAATGATGACAATCACAGCAAAACAGTGCGGGCATACGAAGGAAAGATTGTTATTGCATTGAAGCCATCCCGTTTTTTCTCTCTTACATTATGCTATCGAATGTTGACAAGTATTAGTTGTGCCATGGAAGTACACTTACCTGACAAACATGATCTTACTAACGCATATTTTCCATGAAGAATTCCATTAATCTAATGAATATGTAAGGGAAGCTGATGAGCAATAACTTGTATTTCATTATTAAATATGCTTTCAATGAATCTAAACTCTTACCTTGACGAGATGAAGTTGTCAATTGATGGTTACTGTGGACGATCCATATTAAATCTTAGCAATGCCTATTACGTTCAATTCTTTACCCAAAATTATTATACTACGGTGCCAATTCTTAAAAATAAACTAAGGTAATAAATGGAACCAGAACATTTTTTAACATCTACCATTTGTTCAATAGTTTCTACTTCTCATAAGGTAGAAAACCTTAATTGAAACGTTTCCTTACAATTTGATTGTCTAAATCCTGATAGAGGAGTTTTAGGAAAATTGAAGTTATCAAATTCTTTAAAAGTCTGATTTAAATGATTTCGTATACTTTTGTATTGGTAAATTTTTTATTANATATATATATATATATAATATGACAATTAGTAAACAGATCACTTGTGAACTTTGCAAATTAACATTTTTTGAGAAAATTTATAATACACATATTAAATCTAAAAAGCATTTAAAAAATATAGAAAAGAATCATGATTTTACAATAAATATTCCAAAAGTTAGTTGAAACATTTATGAAAAATTTTAATACATACAATCAAGCATTAAAACAATGTTTCATTTCATTTAAAATTTAAGAAGGTATTAAAGATACACTTAAGAATGTAATAGTTCTCTATCAATTTAAAATGAAAGAAATAGAACCAAAAGATAAAATAAATAATATTAATATTTCCTCAAAATTAAAGGAAGTCATTGATGATTTGAAAAATTTGGTATACATTAGAGAAATAACTTGTACAATATTGGGTTAAAACATTTGTTAATTTGCCAATTAAATCTTCATTTTTAAACATTTTAATAATGATGATAAGTGTTTTTGTGGTCAATGATTGCTGCTTAACATCCCAATTGTAAAAATCACAATAGAACATGTCTAGATAAATAAAATTTGATTAGAATAACATTATCAATAACAGTAAACAGAATTGAAAATATTTAATAAACATGATGGTATAAAAATTAATGTTTATGAGCTAAATGTTAGGGGAGAATTTGGAAATTTGGTGAAGAACAATGTTTAACCTATTTATTCCTCTGATGAAAATGTTATTGATTTGGGCGTGCATGAAAATCACTTCGTTTTAGTAAAGAACTTGAAATGTGTATTATACAATGACGTAGGTAGTGATAAATTATGCTTTTCTAAGAAGTGTTTTTTTAAACGAAAAAAATTTACTTAGATTGTGTAAGAATGAAGATACAATCAATTGTGTTTTTAATAAAATGATAAAATTAAATTTAAAAATTATTATAAAATTGATGTTCCATTTACAATGTATGCTGATTTTGAATTTTCCAATGAATAATTCAATTTTGACCTTACAAATAAAACTAAAATTTTACATAATCAATTACCTATTGCTTTTAGAATATAGATAAAATCTAATATTCCTTAATTATGTAAGCCAAAACACATCTATTATTTTTGAAAAGATTGTGCTATTGTATTTGTTAGAAAAACTAAGGAATTAAAAAACAAGTTTTTCTTTATGTCTTAAAAAATATATCTATAAACATTTCTAAGTGAAAAATTAGTAAGATATCATTGTAACATAACATATCATTGTAAGATAACAGGTACAACGAAGTTTCAGCTTTTAATGATTGCATTTTAATGGCTCAAAAGATGCCAATTTCTATTGTAACTTTGTATTTTCATATTTAATCACATTATGCTTTACATTTATTTTTTAATGAATTATTTAAATGTAAGAAAAGTAAATTATTAAACCATTATGAAAAACTGAAGAATATATTTTGTACAATATGGTTTTATGTTTTCAGCTTCATACAGTTTTCTTGCATCATCCTTAAATAAATTAGCAAATGATCTTGAGAAAAAAACCAATTCTAGAGAGGTATTTTGGTGAATGTGAACCTATGCAATTAAATTTGCACATTCCGTTGAAATGTTTGATAGATTTGAATCTTTTGAATAATTTCTAGATAAAAACCAGATTACTTTTAACTCTACTTCAAAATGCTCCAAATGATGATGAAATAGGTACAACTAATAAAAGTATATATATATATATATATTGTGGCATTGAAAGGTATTTATATATTGTGGCATTGACACCTATTTCGGAAGCTTCGTACTGTTCCCGTCACTACGCATCTAGTTTCCTCTCTAGTTGCTGCACTTGATCAGCTACCCTTGCTTACGTCATTGCGCAATATTAATTTTAGTTCTGCCTAGCCGCCGGTTTTTTTGTTGCTTATTGATCTCTATGTATAAATAGGGCATTATTGTGCACAACTCTTTAATAAAGTTTTAGTTCATGCAAATTCGTATTCTCTTTGCTCTTACTCATATTATCAGATGGTCATGAGCAACTAGGCTTTTGACGAAGCTGAGGGGGGTGCACTGTGTGTAATTCAGGTGCAGTTTGTTCTTAGCTGTCTTATGACCACCGCATAAACCTGTTCAGTTCTGGAGACTAGTTGATCCAGATTATTTGCCATGTATTCTTAGATGCTGCCAATGCTGAACATATTCGCAGTAGTTATAATTGCATTATATCTGTATCAGTCCAGATGCTTGTACTCAATTACATACTTAAGCTGGCCTCGTTAATGTATACTACTTTAAAATGCTTATGTCTAAATGGTACTCTTGGATGTTTTGCCCATGTGAGATTAGATGCTACACTATCACTGTGTTTTTGCTTTTCTATATTGCTCAACTGTGATTATGCAAGAATGAATATATCTATAATATATCCATGAGCATTGATAACAATTAGCCATTATGTGCTTAGGTTCTCCACGCACTGCTAATTTAATGGCTTATGCTGACCTGATGTCTTAGCAGAGGAATTGTTTTTAGGCTACCCTCAGTGTAATGTGTGGTTAACTTGTGTAATGAGTCAAAAAGAATTTATTCTCATTGTACATCAAATAAAAATATTTGTAATACCAATTCCAGTGTAAACAAATAGAAAATAATTTAACCATTTGATTTAGTTTATTTTTCACCCAATTATTATTAGTTCAAAACTTAATTAATAGGTAACTGCAGCACTCTTCCTTAATCACTGGTGATGATTGATTCCTCCCTCAAACAGAGTTACCATCAGGGATATAATCAATTAAATTATTAAGCATTTAGTAATTAACAATTAATTTTAATTTCGGTGTAGGGTTCAGTAATCACACGTCCCTCTTGACATAAAACATTCATTCACAATTTTAATTAAGTAGGCAATAATGCATTAACATTTAACTAGATGATTTAATAAATGTATCCATCTATTTAGGCATCATCAACTTCCATCCGCAACTTCACCAGCACCAGTACCACATAGAATATTTAGCTAAGCTGCATTAGGTTAAACTCCAATTCATTATAATAAAGTTAAAGAATAACTGAACTTCAGCAAAAGTTTATTGTTAATGAACTTTGTTACAATCTAATAATTCATCATAACATTAGCTGGTATACCATACAAACACTAAAATCCCTTACAGTTCTTTTTTAATTGAATTTCCTCTAATCAAGAGATTGATATTTATTCAAATTTCTGTTTTGGCTCGTATTGGTCAAAAGCCAAGGGATTGAATTTTAGCCAAACATATTTTTTCAATAATTTTTTTTGGACCTGTATTTATAACACTTGTTTAATAATGAAAGTTTTATAAATAAAATCACTAAGTAAAATTTCTAAAATCTAAATTAACACCGTTATTTGGTGGTCAGAAAAAGGGCCTTTCTGTTTGCACTCTTCTACCTAATTGAGGCTAACAGGAATGCCTTTTTGTTTGCATTCTGTCACACGCACTTTTTTATGTCAAAATCTATAGAACATTGATAAGATGTTAATGAAAAAATGCCAAATGTGTAAAAAATGTGGTTGTCTTTAGGATACTTAGAAAATGGTAAAAATTATAAATATTTAATAGATTTTATGCAGGTGTCTGTAAGTTCAAGAATTTTCAAAAAATGCACTTTTTTTTATCAAAATCAATAGAAAATTGTAAAAATTGATGAACAAAATGATTATTTGTGGGTGGATTCATGTATGGAACTGGACATATATAAACTACACAAGACTATTACATAGACACATTTATGGGGTTGGACACACTCATGCAGTGATGAAGATCTATGCAAAAGCTTATTCTTGTGTTTGTGGTAGATGCAAATATGATTTTTTTACAATAAGAAATCCGATTTTTGCAAAAATATTCAAATCCTTTCAAAGCCTAGTGTTCTGTTAATGCCCATTGAAGAACTACAATAAAATATTTTTATAAAGAAAAACTGATTAGCTCTCGGCCAAGACACCTGATTAGGGAAGTGCTAGGCTTCGAAATAAAGACAAAATTTTCTATATTAGTTAAAATTGTTGTCTTCATGAAGGTGCATTATCTGTACAGAACAGATTCTATTGAATAATGAATTTAGAATGTTCCAGGTAATTTAGTGTATTTCTTTGCAAATCACACATTGAAATAATTGATCTTAGAAAACTTTGAGTAATTCAAAGGAATTCCGATTATTTCAAACAACTTTGGTGCAAAAGATTAAATGATAAACTAACATAAATGCGTATAACAAATTTATTACATTTCCCTTTTTAAAATGAAAGTAAATTGAAAAATTATTAATTGTAATCCAAAATTAGAGTTATTGCTTTTCTAATAAGAATATTTACCAAAATCACTGTAGAGGTCTTCCGTTTCTTTAATGCCCGCATTTTTTGCTGAGCAATATAATGACTGTATTCATAAGCAAATTGCAAATTATTTCAATTTCTAAAAAGCCCAAAGCTGGGTCGGAATAAATGTGCCCTTCTGCATCTGGTGAATTCGCGTCTAAAATGAAAACGTTTGCACTTAATAATAATATTAAGGAATGGCAATACTTTGTTGTTATCTTCCTCAATAGTAAATGGAATGAAGCATGTCTTATAACATTATATTCGTATATAACCAATATGTCATTAACATAGTGAGTATAGAAATAAAATGCACTCATTATTCCAGCAATGTTAATTTTTTGTTCAATATTAGATTTATAAATGTTTGTAAGTGTTATTTCAATGAAATTTTCCATAATCACTGTGTATTTCAATTACAAGGCAAAACGAATATTTTAGAACAAATTTAAATGTCTAATTAACACAACTGGAGATATGATATTTATCACTTTTTAAGATGGAGAAGGAGTAATTTTAATTATTTGATACATTAAGTGCATTCATTTTTTCGTGATGACATTCGACTTGAAAATATATAGTTTAATGAAATACATCTGCAAGTAAATAGTACACTATTATAAAGTCCCATCAATAGAAAATATGCAGAGTAATGTAAGATATTTCTATTTGATTTATTATTCCTGAACTTAGTTAAAGCCAAATTGGTATTTCTTCCCTGACCTGCTTATCTATAAATTCAAAAGAAATTGCATCAAATTCAATTAAGCACTAATATATGGCTCACTAAAAATAGCAAGTGTTTAACAATTATTAAATTTTAGTCTCATTAAAAATGTATTGAAATCAAATTTTTTTAATGTTTCATATGTCAAATTTCAATTCCATATTAGAGAATATGTTTCATATTTACTGCATTTAAAGAATAAATGCGCTTAAGAGCTTTGAGTGAATTCTCAAATATATAAACTTTAATTAGCTTGGCGTTGTTTTAAAAGCACCAACGGTTTTTCCAATTTTACTAAAAATTTTCTCCAAGCTGTTAAGCAATTTTAAAATCGTGAAGTATGGAAATATGTGTATTGGTGAAGATGATTCAACTTAATTCTGTTAGAGTGCGCTGCTGTAGCTCAAGTAGATGAAAAGATTAAACGTTTTTCTTTAAAAATCTTAATTTTGAAAAAAAATTAAATTGATTTAATACCAAACGTTCATGTGATAATTTGAGACGTGCGTATTCATCTCCCAAATCAATTGAAATTTCAAACAATAGCACGCCTTACAGGCAAGAGCCGGACTGAATTAAAGGCTAAAGTGAAAGAGGCTACTCATCTCTATCACATGGTGGTATTTAACGTTAAGACAAATTAACAAATCAAAAGCAACAAAGCCAAATTTATATTTAATATAGTTGATTAATTTAATCAAATTATAAGCATACACACAATAAGCAATTTTGCAATTTACAAAGCGCTTTAATTAATTATATTTTAGTTCATGTAATCCTTGTCTTTATACACAGTGTATACTTCAACGAAATTCTCCATCACCGGAGGAAATTCAGGAAATCTCGGGTAACGATTTTTTACGAATGTGAACGGTGGATCATAATCTACATCCTCTAAAGTACAATTTCAATTTGGAAGCAACAATTTTGCAAGTATAGGTAAATAATATTTAGGTGTATTTGTAAACCAAATACCAATAATGTAACATATCCGATAAAATTCATTCGTCTTAGCTAGCTTGACGTAATTTTCAAAATAAAAAATTTACAGTTTTACGAATAATGCATCGAAACATTCCCTGTAGAAGCAAACTTGTCAAACTTGCAGTTTAGAAATGTCAGATTAGAAATTTGTAAGTAGCTATCAGTTTGGAAAGCTTTGCATTCGAGACATATAATATTAATGTTTGCAAATTCGTATAAGATTTCCAAGTACTGAAAATTCTTTTAAAATACAATTACTCTTCTTATTTGATCAATACCATAAAACATATAAAAACCTATAGTGCTAAATTCGGTAAATTCTTCCACAGAGCCACTACAAAAGGATTACTGGCGAAATACATAAATATATGGAAATTATATTATTATATAGTGTTTCCTTATTTTGTCTTTATCGAGATAAAAATTGGCTGTTCTGAGCTTGAACAAAAGTGTTGCAAAAATGTGACCAAGGAATGCAAAAAATTTTAAGAAACATGAATTGACTTAAAAAACAGTAAATGCAATTCAAACCAAGTGCAATAAATGCTATCAAAATACAAAAAATAAGTTGAAAAACAAAATTCAATTGTCATACGCGGTTTTTTTTTCTTCTGAGAATGAAATTTAGCTTTTCAATTTGTATATAGTTATCTATTATATATTTCTAACATAACAAAGATTGTTGTAGCAAATCAAAAAATTTAAGAATCTTCTCAGCTAATTAATATAAATTGACCGAATTGGTGTTACATTTATTGATCTTCAGCGAGTTTTGGGTGTTCGTGTTTGGTCGAATTGGGCATATATATTCGACTCTTGTCATCTTTCGTCCTGGAAATTTTAGAAACAAAAAAACTCTTTAAATTTCCAATTATTTCTAAGTTAAATATATAGATTTAGTGAATTTTCAAAATTTTAATTGTTCATGAATATAATGTGACTTCACAATAAAATAACTAAAGTTTAAGTATAAATATGTTTTATTATTCAAGCTCATGCAATGATGAATATCTCTGCTAACACTCATTCTTGTGCCTGAGGTAAGTGTAAATAAAAATTTTTTTGTGAAAAATCTGAGTATTGCAAAACTATTCAAATCTTTCGATATACCTAGTGTTCAGATAAGAGGCGGTCTAATACCCATGTGTACAACTACTAAGATAAAATTTTTTTTTCTGAAGAAAAACTGTGTAAGTCCCATCCAGGGGCACCTGGACGGAGCAGCGCTAGGTCGCGCACTGAGGGCGAAATTTATGGATTTGCTCAGATTTTCAATATCGACAATAGTTCGTAAGTTATAAGCGTTTAAACATATTTGGAGATTTTAAAAAATGGCTAGTGAAAGTAGGGTAAAGACATAATTAGTTGAAATGATTGGTTATATGAATTTCCAATATTCCAAACAATTATGTGAATTTTTTTTTAAAAAACCAAAAGAAAATTATATAAATATTCATTGTAAGAAAAAATTAGAGTTATTGCTTTTCTAAAAAGAATATTTACCGAAATCACTGTAGACGTCTTTCGTTTCCTTAGAGTCGGTATTTTTTCCTAAAATTTATGGACATTATTTATAAGCAAATTGCAAAATATTTGAATTTCTTAAAAGCTCAAACCTGGGTCGGAATAAATGTGCTCATCCGCATTTGGTGAATTCAGGTCTAAATGCAAATGTCTGCACTTAATTAGAATAAGAGACACTTACTGGGAGTTTGGTAGATATGGTTATCGATATTGGTCAGGTTATCTTAAAGAATTATCATAATACTATTATTATTATAATTAAATATTTATTACCAATGTTTGGTGTTGAATATGGATGATCAATTTTGTCAGGATCTAAATGGTTTGTTTAAGTATACATGTATACCACAAAGACTTTAAAAAATTATTCACTGGAAAAAAATAGAAGTGATTATATACAATTTCAACACTGATTTATTAAGTTTTCTAGCAGATTATTCAATTTGCTAAATATGCAATGAAGTATTTCAGATGTAGCATTATTTTATCACTGTTCATCACGAAGTTCAATGATTAAATAACAGTATAGGCTAAATAGGAATTAAACACTATTAATGCACACGTAAACTTGCATAACTTTTAAGCACATGAATATGGTAAATATGGTATTTGTCAAATAAACCGAAGCTGTTTACAGGATATAATTCCATAAATTATATTAGTGAATGAAATATCTGTAAGGGAATTATCTAAAGTGCCTTTGATTGCAATTTTGGTTGCGAGTACGTTAGATAAAACCCTCTTTTTACATTCAGCAATATTCTACGAAAATTACGATAATAAAACAAATGTCCATTTCAATGTTCATATGAAAACTGTAATTGCAAATATCGAATCAAAAATATTTCCCATGAATTGTCGCCAGTATTTCTTCCCATGAAATTAATTGCAACTTAAGCCAATATAATGAGCTTGGTGATAGAACTTCATAGTTTGAGACCCCTTAAGTAAATGCCGAATGAGTCCAATTCCTAAAATTTATTTTTCCCCATTTTGTATGCAGACGCTTATCGAATCCGAACAAAGATATTACCTTTACAATATAAATATAGAAATTATTTCAAAAGCAACTGGAGGATTTTTTCTTGATTCTGAATTTTTTGCTAACAATTATATACTATAACTTTAATCAAAAATCTAACGATTGATTCTACCTGCTGTATAAAATTTGTTCAAGATATTATTGCAAGCAAGTCACTTATATCCACATTAATGTGAACATAATTAATTGCATGCTGTGTGCACTGAGAAAACTTACTATAGAAAAAAATGACGTTTATTTGGTAAATCATACCTGGGATTCTACTTAAGTTTGTCTCATTTAGATCTAAAAATAAACCATATAATAAATATATTATTGAAAAAAGTTGTTTTATTTATAATTATTGATTTTGGAAAGATTTAGTAAAAGTTAAAATGCAATGCATTTAAATACGTGTAAAATATTTCAATTATAAATAAATATATATATATAATAGCACATATTGTAAACTTTCAAAGGCTTGAAAATGGCCGAATTTGGCACTACAGGTGTGTTAGGGGATTAATGATCTTAATAATTTTCTACATCCATTTTGAAATCGTCACCATCATATAGAAAATGTTCACAAGGTATTTAAATATTTAGTTTTGATATTATTGCTTATTTCTGAAACATTTTTATACAAATTAACATAAAAATATGGGAATTTTCACTAAAACTTATTCTAAGAGAATCTTTTTCATCCTCCATGCAACTTGGAATAGGCATATGAAAATATGCTTCTGGTTGTAGAGAACCATAAATAAATAATTTAGTTAATTGTAAAATTTTAATTGCACTTAAAATTAGCTTTGAAGAATTACACGAAATTCACAAAAAAATCAGAGGCCCTTATTTTTTTTAGTTGGTGAAAGTTCTTTGGATTTCCTCCATTTACATATTTGAAAGAAAAAATAGTGTTGCATAATCGCAATATATTTTCTAACCCTGGTTCTAAATTAAAAGTCTATTCTTGTATTTAATAAAAAATGTTTAAACTAAATTTACCTGCTGCAGTTGCATATGGATTTATATCTGTTTGCTTATTCTCAGACAAATTGCATCCTAAATACTTTTATAAAATTCTGATTATTCAAAGGTCATAATTGAAAAACATAAATTTTGTAATTACAAATATTTTTCAATTGTATTTTGGAAATATATCTAAACTAACTCAAAATGCTAAATTCAATAATAAACTATATTGTGGGCTTGAGGCAAATCCTGTTGAATTTTATATCAATCAATATAAAGTTTACAATATTATGTGTAATGACTTATATTGCTACATGTTCTGGCAAATTATTCGGAGGTGAGTAAAAAAATCCTATAAATAAAGCACATTATTTCTTATAGTTACGTGATTATTTTATCTTATATATATATATATAAATAT
>CABFPE010000170.1:1117347-1132364 GCA_900660155.1 Hofstenia miamia | reverse complement strand
CGAACATTTAGCTTTCCATTCTATTAAATAAAATAACCTGATACAAAAACGTAAAGTAAATCCAGTAAATTCAATTCATCACCAAAATGATCAATTACACAATTTTTATAGTGAAAAATTAACAAACAATCAAATATTTGACTAGTACCTGCTAATTCCAGTTGTTGACAATTTCAAACGCTTTAAATTTCGTTCATCTGCTGATTACGCACTTCTGCCTTAATTAGCAGTTGCGATTTAGGTCTAATGCCTTTTTGCCAAATTAATTAATATCAAAAATTACTGCATTATAAATTTACAAATAACTAATTAATCATAATCATATGTTTTTACAATTAATATTTTATTTTAATATTCAGTCTTAGTTTCTTCTTCCTTTTTTCTTAGTTTGACCACAAATGATTCAGATTACGATTATGTTACATTATTTGGTTATCAATCCTCTATATTTACAAGGACAACTATTCCAGTTTTGTCGGCAGTATTTAGATGTTTGATGAGATCTCCCAAATCACAATACACAAGCTATAGGTATAGAAGAAATTCCAAAATTTAAAGCAAGCATCAAAAAATTATGTACTGCTTTTTCTTAAAAAAATTAATTGCATTTTTCAAGCATGTAAATGTATGCATGTAAAAACAGAAAATAGAAAAACTTCAATGTATATGAATAAGTCAATGATGCATTTACATATATTGCCGAAAGGCATTCGTTCGCGAAATATTCTACAAAACAACCTTAGGGTGCATTCACACAGAAATATGTGCTTGTGATATTTTCTAGCAATGTATTAAAGCCAGGGTGTTCACACAGCGCGATTGGGCGAGCTAGAGATTTAAACAGTTGAGTTACTGAGAGAGAATTCACACAGAAAGATTTATCGCAATCCCAATTAAAGCCTAGCGTGAGCGATATTTTCTAACACATGTTTAAAGATAGTTCTATTCTCACAGAAAGCGCACGAGTGCGCGATTTTAAAGATTGTAAATTTGATTTTAAACATGCTAAATACTTTTGACGATGACATCTCCCAATAATTTAAATTCATGCCAAAAATTTGTACGAAGTACGCATAATGTATTTAGTTTTAAATTATTATTTACTATTATCACAAAAATTGTATTATTGAACATATTTGTAAAATAGGTTTTGTACACAACATTTTTTATTTATAGCAGTTACTAGTTGAACTATAGTAACTGCTATTAATAAAAAATGTTTTGATTTCTATATTCTAAAAATCTGTCTAAATTAGAAAAAGTTTTTTAATTCACCCATAATTTAGAATTTCAAAAAATATAAATTGCATTAAGGTTTATCAAAATATTAAATTTAAGAAAAACAATAATTTTAAAGAAGAATTTAATAGGCTGTCTAATCGCATAGATTCCATTGTATCAAATGATTTTCAGTTAGTTATTTACATAAAGATCAATTAAATTGTAATAATGTTTGCATATTAAAAATTATCCACTTTGATTAGCTCAAATGCAATAAAATATAACAATATGTAGAGAATATTATTGAATATTTTCCTAATAACAATTAAAAGCTCGTGTGAACACTCTCGTATTAATACATTGCTAGAAATCTATCGCAAGCACAAGCTCGCTTTCTGTGTGAATTCAACTATCTTAAAACATGTGTTAAAAAGTATAGCAAGCGCACGCCGTCTGTGTGAATGCTACTATCTTAAACATGTGTTTAAATTACAAGCGCGATATCGCAATCTCTCTGTGTGAATACCCTCCTTTATTTCCTCTTGTTTAAATCTCAAGATTAGCTTTATCACTTGCTTTCTGTGTGAATTCAACTATCTTAAAACATGTGTTAAAAATACAAGCGCTATATCGCAAGCTTTCTGTGTGAATGCACCCTTAGGGACAACAATTCCAGTTTTGTTGGCAGTATCTAGATGTTTGATGAGATCTCCCAAATAACAATGCACAAGCTATAGGTATAGAAGAAATTCCAATATTTAAAGCAAGCATCAAGAATATTATGTATTGCTTTTTCTTAAAAAAATTAATTGCATTTTTCAAGCATGTAAATGTATGCATGTAAAAACAGAAAATAGAAAAACTTCAATGTATATGAATAAGTCAATGATGCATTTACATATATTGCTGAAAGGCATTCGTTCCAGAAATATTCTACAAAACAACCTTATTCAAACCAAAGTTTAGGATTTGCAACAAGATTATTTAAGAATTCCCTTGGTCTAAGTGGTAGGATGTGTTGCAAAAAAATTATTCAATTAAAAATTAAAATGAACACACTTAATCATTCATGCAAAGCTTAATTCTAATAATAAACTATGTAAACATTATAAGACAATAGAGAAATTCAAATGTTGCCTGTTTTAGAGCATTATTTAGTAATTACTTCCAAATATGTTCAATATGTAATTAAATATCAAGAAGTGATAGATTGAAGCAATTTCAATTTCCTGTACTTCTTAAAGCAAACTTAAAATGAATGAGAACAAACAGTTCGTATATCAAGATAGTTTTAATTGACAATAAAGGAATTTCTTGGAATTTATAAGATTTGAAGAAAAAAACAAGTAGAATTGTAAGAAAATGTGTTAATCATTAAATTTCTTGAATATATATACTTTTTAATTTCCTGTAAATACTGATACATAAAATCTCACAACTAATAGCAATTGTGTAAATACATTGATTTCATAAGAAAATAGCATTCCAAAATGATATTATTTAATTAATACTAAAGAACTGATCATGCTAAGAAATAGATTTTACGTGGAACAAGTCAGTAGAGCATACAAAAATAACTCAGAGTCCACATATCTGGCATCTTTGTGAATTCTATATAAATATATGCATTATATACCGGCATTTGCAACAATATTTTTAAAATTCCATATATTGCAATAAATCAATAATTACCGAATTTGAAACCAAGTGTGCAATTATAAATAAGCATGATAGTTCAATGAAAAAAATTACAGAATTTTCAAAATAGAAAATTCATTGAAAATCAATGTTGGATGTACTCATTATTCCTAACTTCGATACTTGACATTTGTCCACAGATATGCACATTGAATTTCCCTCTCAGAAACTAGTTCAGGTTTGAAAAAATTGTCAAGATATATTGAACAAACCCAACCCAAAATTCAACTAAAGAATTTTGACAAAACTCATTTTCCGTTGCGCTTTTAACGTGCTTGACCCAATTAAAATATCCCAACTACAGTCATTTGCCCTGTGAAATATATATATATATATATATATATATATATATATATATATAGATAGATAGATAGATATACATTTTATGTGACTTTAACAAAACACTTCTAATATACTACAAATAAGAAAAAATCATTAGTGAGTTTTAATGCATTATAAAAAAGTTCTCTTTAGTAACTCACTCTACATCATGGGAGTTTATGGTGGTTTAAATAGAGTGTATTGCGTAGAGGATGAGTTGATGTATGTTTTGCTGTTTTGAAGTATTTTTGTACATTTTCATAATTGTACTTATCTGTTTAAACTCTTTGCAGATTATTTTAATTGCATGCTTTGCAATAATATATCTAATTTGCACATAAATGACAAATAATTCCTTTTCCCCTTAAGAATGCAGGAAACACAAGTGTTTTCCTGGATTTTTTCATTCTTTTTGTTAATTCTAATTCTAAATTCAAACTTTTATCTATTTCTACACCTAATAACTTTGTAACCTGCTTAATCTCTGCACCATCTAAAATGAGGGATGGTATTAAAGGTACTCCTATTGTTTAAATTTATTTGCATTTTATTTCTTCAATTTTCCTTATCAAATTAGTTATTTTATCATATGCATTATCTTCATTTGTACAGATTATTGTATATGTTATATCATATTAGTAGTTTTGTGAGATTTCCATATAAGTGTGTTATAAGTCATCTGTCTTCCAAGAACGATTTGTACAAGGGTATGTACATATTTAGCTCTTCATGCACATCCAAGCACCTTAGTAAAATATGTTCCACATTATTGACTGCTTTTGTAAAATAAAACAGAATAATTCTTAAATACAAAGACTCTCTTTAAATTCCATCAACAAATAATCATAGTTAACATATGTGATGCGGATACACGTTTTAGAAGCAAAATTCATCTTCATAAATCATTTCTCTAAAGTATGTTTCCGTCAATTGACAAATATATTTTTCCAGTCTTTATGCAGGAATTTCTGTAACCACTATTGGTCTTAGGTCACTTGGATTAACTATGTTCACAGCTTTAGGAATTACCCAAGCAGCATATTTTCGCATAATAAGAGCGTATTTTGGCTGAAGTATGGCTTTCTTTTCGTTTTAAAAACGCGCAATAAAGAGCTGTTTTGGTACCAAAATGCAAGCTTAAAACAAGCGTAAAAACAGCTCTTAAAATGCGCGTTAAAACAGCTCTTAAAACGGGCTTATAATAAGCAATTTAAAAAATAATATAATCTGCATCTATACTCAAATTCTCAGAAACTAGATCATCCAGTTAACTCTAAATATATCCTAAAAATATTGGATTAAAATTTTGCAATAATCCAAAAAATATAATTCAGCATATAAAAGGTGCTTTAATAAAAATTCAACTTTTCGTTTTTCTGTCATTAGCTCCACGTTAAAAAACAATCATCATTTTAAATAACAAATATAATTAACAATCTAAAGCAATGAACTTTTTATATTTACCTGAATTTCACAAAACACTTTTCCTTTATTTAATGCCAAGTTTACTATTGATTATTGAAGAATTCTAAAAATGTTTTGCTATGGAGAGTATTACATCCCATGTAAGGTATTATGTATTTATTACTATTATCAATTATCTAGGACACAATAATCAATGATAATAGAAATGTTAATAATTTTACACCTATTCATACAACTTTAAGTGAAATAAATACAGTCATAGAATTACGCAAATTCTAAAATGAAAAAACGAATTACAAACAAAATTATATCTACATTTCTGAACAGAAACAATCCTCAACCAAAATTTCAATCCAATTTGTTAAATATAATAAATAATCAGTGACCCAAAAACCAATTAATTATTTCAAAAAATAGTACTAATCTATTGAATAGTAATTCATTTGTACTATGCTATTAAAACAAAGAAGTTAAAAAAGTTTGCTAAACAAGTTCTTTTGATGATGAGACTTATTCTTTAGCACCTAAGCGCAAATAATACCAAAAATACTAATCTCTAAGCCTGTGTCTTTAGAAGCTGGTATATTCTTTAACATCTTCTTCAAATATTCGTCAATTTCTCTATCAGATATATTCTCTAGAAGCACTCTTGTGGATTCTATGAAAGATTAACATAACAAAATACAAAAAATACTACTTCTGATGAGTAGAACAACATTGGGGAATGAAGTGAATATCCCAGACTTTTCACCTGTTCCTTTCCAATTAAGTTTGCACATGAGGTCCACTGAAATGATTTTGTTGCAAATGCGCCTAATAATGGAACTTGTGTTGTCACCACCACACATTCGAAGCATATGAATCTAGATGAAATTTGAAATGCTATTTGAAAATATTGCTCTATTTTACAGAAAAAATCATAATTTTTTTGTATTTCATTAACAAACGCTATTTTTTGAGATAGAATTTAATATAGTTAAACATTTTACTGTCTAAATTAAATTCTAAAAACTATAGCTCAATTTAAATTAAGAACCATTTCATGAAAGAAGCTTGAATTATCAAGACGTTGATTAAAGGCTTCTAAATCTTCTATAGTTTGGCACTGCTTTACAGATTCATTGTGTAGGTTATTGATAATCAATGCCTTCAGCTCTCTGATCCGGTTTCCGTGGTGCACTTTCACTCTTGGTATCAACTCTAATTTTTCACGCTTTTGCCTAAAACTGTTATAAATACTTTGATAAATATTAAATTAATAACCTTAACTGAGCTAAGATTTGATTCAAAAGCAATATTTGATCTTCTAGCATCATTCTAATGTGAGTTTCGCTAAAAAATAAAATATTATTCCATAAATATGACAAGAAATATTTTGATTGATATTGACTATTTACTATTGTGGAAGTTATGGATTCATGAAAGGGGAACATGGGCAGTGAAAGACTTGGAGATGTGTGTAATACTGCTTTTTGTTCTTGCAGTAAGGAGGAACTAAATATTGAAATTATAAGAAAATAATTAATAATTCCAACTGTTTTCTCAAGCTCTGTTCACCCATATCAAAAGTTTTGTTAAGGTTAAGGTCAAATCTCATTTTATTGGGAATACGCTTCTCACAGATGGAATTTCTGTGCAGATTAGATCACTAAAGCTGTAGCAGGGGATAAGTCTGTATCTTCAGAGTATGATGCTGAGCATTGAGCTTTAGGGGTTATCACTCTCAGTGCTATTTTTTTGGTGCTACCTTTTCTTCCTTTAGTCATTTTTAGAATAGTGCATAGTAGCATTCCTTCTCAGTTATGATTCTTGGTTTTTATTGTAGTTTACTATGCTAGGTGTGGGTTAATCTTTCCACTGACTATCAAATTCTTTCTGGTATAGCCATCCAGGTGCTTGTAATTACAATTCTGACTGAGACATATTAGTGTCAGGGGTATCCAAGTTGTATTACTGATTGTATCTTAGGTGCATGCGTTGTATGTAGAAAAAATATTAAGTGTTCTGAGAAGAAACAACTATCTTAACTCAGATAAATGAAAATCTTTCCAGATCCTGCTTGTTTTTCTTAGCTGTCATGATTTCCATGTAAATTCCTTAACCAGGCTGTCTCATCTGGTTTCTTTATTATTCTGTTATAATTATAATGATACATTAGCAGGTATGGATGTAGTATTCTCATACTGCTTCACTTCTACATTATCAATTCCATTAACTGTAATTAATAGATGATATAATGAGCACTATTTAGGTGACAAAGCTTCACAGCATCATTTCCAGTTGTTGGTAATTGGGCATCCAACCAAGGTGAATCTCCACATCCAGTAACAAACACTCTTCTAAGATCCAGTTGAATGAGTTCCACGTCTCAGCTCAGCATTGTAACTTATGTGTACCCTATTGTAGCATTATCCAAAGATCAATGCTGCTAAAGAAGAATAAAAAGATATTAGTCAGACAGGGAAGATTATCATTGAATTATGATTAAATTAATATTAATTGTAAATCAAAATCAATTTAAGTTTAGCATCATTAATAGGGTGTCCCAAAAAAATCCAACCTTCTCTGATTTTGCTATAACTTGGCACAAATTTGCATTTGGTGAAAAAACATTTGTGCTGAAATATTTTTGAAATAGACTGATAATGTTATTTAATTAATTATTTAACTTATTTAAAGCCAGTATTTTTTGGTAATGGCTAAACATATATTTATTAAGCAGCTAGTGACATTGCCTGGTTGCAAGTATAAATTACACATTACAAATTGAGTTTAAGTCTGTTACATCCAGCCTTGAGGGTTGCACTGAGTTAGGATAGGGAACACATAATCTACTTTGTTGAGCTGAGATTGGGAAACAATCCATTGGCTGTGAAGAGGACTAGGTGTTGGAAGATTGGAGATCAGAGTCAGCCAGAGGCCTTATGAAAGATCAATTGTCAAGGAAACTGCAGTAATTGATTCATACTTAAATAGTATTCAACTATAATGTAGTCTAAAAAAAGTTAACTATAATTGTTAATAAGATAAAGCAGTTGATATAAGTACATCCCTACCTGCACTTCACAAAAAGTTACATTCAAAAGAAATTAATCAAGTTACATTAAAGCTTGGTAGTGGATGCTACACTATCCTAGCTTAGTGCTTACTCAAGACAAGACACAACTCAACTTAGTCTCTAGTTGTAAAGTGTACTGTATACTTGCAAACTGAATTGTTACTAGCTGCTTACTTAATATTGCATTTACCCATTACCAAAATATATTGGCTTTAGTAAATTAATTAAACATCCAGCAGTTCCCTATCCTACATGTAATAATCAATACATGCTTGGTAACATTATCAGTCACCTTATAGTCATTAATTCAGATCTAAAACACTGTAAATATAAATTCCTAAGTTTGGCTTACCAGCCTTATCTAAAATTTGTTATTGTTAATACATGTAAGAGAATAATCAATAGTCAGCTAAACAAAAGTAAAAACTCTTAACAGTAGTCCTAGCATAAGTGCATTTTCATGGCTTGGCACAAGGAACCTAGAATAATTCCCATGATAGATACTCACCACTACTAAACACCACTCATTTAGCTTGACATTCTATTAAGTAATCAAACCATAGTAGAAAATAAGTAAAAGAATTCCAAAGAAATTTCTTTATTAATTGTTAAAACGAAATTGAATCTATTTATAGTTAACTTGAAAGGGTAGCTGCTGATTTCAAAATTTGAATTGTTCATCTGCCAATATGCCTAAAAATAATGGAAGTGAAATCACCCAATTAGTTTTGCTAAAATTAGTAGGATCAACAAATACTAATTCATAATCAATTGCACTAATATTTCTTGGTTGCATTATACAAAAAATTTAAGTTGATAATAAATTTTATAATATATTTCTAATCATATTTTAAATTTGATCATAAGTGTTTTAACTGATTTTCTTTCTTAGCATATTAATTTGTTGGATAATGCTACATTGCCAAGTTTTGCATAAGAATAAATTCCTTTGAGAAATGAAGTAAATCTAACCTATGTAGAACACAAGAATCAACAGTGCTTTATTGCAATGCACTATTCTGAAAAAGAACAAGAATGATTAGAATGCATTCATATACTTACTTGTTTCTGACTAAGCAGATGCTACATCAGAAAGTTGCTTCAAATCCGCAGCCTAAAAGCCTAAAATCAGCTATTACAACATTATCATTCCAATTTAGCTGCTTAAAAGCTTGAAAACAGTGGAAATAATATTATAAGCCAAATTAAGCCAATTTTTAGTGTAAAATATTACTTGGATAGAACAATTAATTTTTTTTCCATTATCAAGGAAAGCTTTTATTAGAAATGCAAAATTCCATATCATGTGAATATGTTTGCTGAGAACTAGTCTTCTTCAAAACCAAGATGAATAATGGTCAGTGCCTTATTATTAATAATGTTTCTTTGAAAATTATAAGCTTGGTATTTTACAGTAATTCTATTTGATCTTTGTTTTATATTCTTATTTTCTTTCTTCACAATGTCAGCAATAGAAGAGCTATAGAAGACATAATAAATAAATCTATAACATGTGTGTTGAACAACAAGGAACACTTTCCAGCACAAAGAGTGCCAGTGGAATAAATAATAGCCCTACAATCAAATGAAATAGTACACATAGATCTGGAAATGCTAACAAGAGACAGAGAAGGATATCAATACTTGTTGGTAATGGTAGACAATTTCACCACATGTTCAACAAAAAATAACTTTTTGATTGTGACATGAATTAGCTTACCACATTATGAATCAATTTTTCAAATCTGCAATTTGTTTTATTGTCACATGTATCAATCAAAAATTAAAATCAAAAACATTTTTTCAAAAAATCATACAAAATAGCTAAATACATGTAAGTAAAAAATTACTTCAGATGACATATCAAAGGCAGTCTTCAGAGATTTCCTTTTATGATCATGCATTGATTCCCTCTTTAATTGGGAACACTAATCAGAAAACATATTTATTGATTTCTTCCCTTTGAATCTCTTCTCAAGTGACGCAATTTCTTCATGAAACATTTGCCCATCTCATTGCTTACTGTGCCACAATTCTCAGGAAAAAAGCTCAAGTGTGAATGTAAAAAATGCAGCTTGAGTGACATTCTACATCCTATTGCTTGATAACTGTCAATCATTCTGTTGACCAATGTATCATAGTGTGGCAGTTTGAAATTTCCCGGAAAGCTTACAGTCACATCCTTGAATTTTTCCCATGCTAGAAGATGAGGTTCATCAAACACACTATCAAAGAGCTCATCCTGCATAAGNAATCAGATAGCATATTTATCGATTTCTTCCCTTATTTGAATCTCTTCTCAAGTGACGCAATTTCTTGGTGAAATCGTTCGCCCATCTCGTCGCTTCCTGCGCCACAATTCTCGGGAAAAAAGCTCAAGTGTGAATGTAAAAAATGCAGCTTGAGTGACATTCTACATCCTATTGCTTGATAACTGTCAATCATTCTGTTGACCAAGGTCTCATAGTGTGGCACTTTGAAATTTCCCAGAAAGCCTACAGTCACATCCTTGAATTTTTCCCATGCTAGAAGATGAGGTTCATCAAGCACACTATCAAAGAGCTCATCATGCATAAGTTCGCGTATTTGCGGCCCATTGAAAACTCCGGCAGTAATCTTTGCTTCACTTAGCTTTGGAAACTTGCTCAGTAAATACTTAAACACGGCTCCCTGACGATCCAAGACTTTTGCAAATTGCTTCATTAAGCCAAGCTTTATATGAAGTGGTGGCATAAGTATTTTATCTTGGCTTGTCAGTGGAACATGAATGACATTTGAACCATAAGCTGTAAATTCTTCTTGGGGTGACCAATCCCTTTGCACATAATAATGGTCATCATCCCTGCTATCCCACACGCACAGAAAGCATCCATATTTTGTATATCCTTTTTGCAAGCCAATCAGTATTGCAATTACTTTAAAGTCGCCACATATTTTCCATCTGAAATTGTCATAGTCAAGTCCCTGCAGAATTTTACGAAATGTATCATAGCTTTCACGCAGGTTTGCCAAGTATGCACAGCAACAGACGGATATTTATTCCCATTATGCAAAAGAACAGCTTTGATACTTTTTTTAACACATCAATAAACAATCTCCATTCCATTGGGGCATGCACAAAACGAAACTCTTCAAAAAGTGCCTCAATATTAGTACAATAGGAGAGATCACCGTCTTCTATAAAATAAAGAGAAAAATTTTTGTATTGCTTCCTCAATTGAGTGACCTTTACATCAGCTTCTAGCAGGTTCCACTGTTGTATGTGGGAGGCTAAGATCTCTGAAGCACTCATTGACAAACTTAAGTCTCTTACTAAGTCATTGAGGTCTTCTGTTGTAATCGAGTGAATTTCGTTACCATCATTAATACTACTTGACAAAACAGGAGACTTGGTACTAGGCAATTCAAGTTGAGATTTGTTGCTTGAGGATATACTGCTATCTTCTGATGCTTGGGGTGGAGTGGGAACTGGCATTGACGAATCATGCAGAATCAGTCGCAAGGCTGATTTTAAGTTGGGATATTGGATATTGTGCCTAATCTTCTTAACAGTACCAGCAATTGTAAGACAGAAGTAACAATCTGTGGTGTGATTAGTTGGTTCACACCAAATCATTGGGATGGCAAATGACATTGATCTTTCTTTTCCATTAAGCCAAGCTAGCAGATTAGTATAACAAGTCTTGCATACTATGTGAGGTGTTTTTTTTGATCACCTAAAGCACAACAAAAATATAGTTGATAGGCCTTTTTAAGTGAGGACGTAATATTCCTTTTCAACTTTGCTATGGTGTATTTACCACAAACATAACAAAAGGAATCAGGATGATTAATACAAGATAGTGGCATAACTAAAACAAACATAAACTGAAGTAATAATGATAAAAAAACTGTTTAACTCCATGTTTAATTTATTAAACTACACACCAAGAGAACCGCAAGTGGTTTCAATACCATTATTCATTGCATTCAAGTTCAAATTGTAATACTAACACACTCACTTACTCTCCTTCAAAGTTTAGTGTTTAAACGGCATTTATTGTTAAATTTAGTGTTAAATAATTAAGTGTTGTTACCAAATGTAATACAACCTCCTCCATCACCAACATTTAACAATATTCTATCATCAGACAGATACTATGCCTAGTTGGCAAAACACTACACCTACAAAATTAATTTACAAATTGCTAATTATTTACACATGCAATGCAATTTTAAATGAGTTCAAAGTTATTACTTAGGGTCAGTGTACTTAGTCATGATAGTTTCATCCATGTCACAAACTACTTGTTGGACAATATATATTGTAGCATCATTCAAATCAACTAAGCTGCTAACATCAAATCAGAAAAAGAATAAGATCAAAGAAGAATTATGATTAGCAATATTATAAATTATTAGATCAGTTAGATTAATTTGTATCATGCAACCAAGAAACAATAAGTGTCAACTTTAAGAGATTAGTATCTGTTGATGACAATACTTTTNTACACTGAGCTAGGATAGGGTACACATAAGTGACATCATTGAGCTGAGAGGTGGAACTCAATCAAGTGGACTATCAAAGGACTGGTAAAACTGGATGTGGAGATCAGCTTTGAGCAGATGCCCACTATTGATCTTTGGAGAGAATGTTGTATGGCTTCATCACCTAAATAGTGAATAGTTAAATCTAGTTATGTTATGTTAACAAAGAAACAAAAGCTACACAGTATCTAGTTAGTAAATCCCTATCTGCAATGATACAACTAATGTCATACAGTAACAGAGGATAAACAGTAGTAATGCCTGGTAGAGGATGTTACATGGCGACCATGAAAGCCAAGAACATCAACCTAGAAAAGAAGTTCTTTTACTAGAGAAACATTCAGTGGAACAATCTGCACACTGTGACAAAATCTATAAGTGAGATTGGAAGTTAATCATCAGGACAACTACAAGAAAACCACACTAGTCAACAAAGAGAGCTACCTGAAACCCAAACCAGTGCACTTCAACAAGATTCCAGAATCATGATCAAGAAGGAGCACCACTATGAACCAAAGAAAAATATGACAAAAGGAATGATAGGCAGTGCAAAGAAAACAGCACCTAGTGCAGTAACCCCTAGAACAACACAATCATCACCACACTCCAGTGAGAATTCATCCCAAAACATGGAACTACAGTCCCCACATTCACCCCCAGAGACAAACCCTCAAGAGATAATCAATATGCTAAGAATGAAGCACATCTAAAGAATGAAATAGAGCAATTAACAAACAGAGTTAAACAGGTGGAATGACAAAATGAAGTCATCCTAAGTGAAATCAAGTTAAATATGGAAATGCAACTAGATGAGCAAAGCAAATTATACCAAAATGGGATCAAAATCCTCACACACCAACTATCAGAAATGAACAAAAGATTTTTAGAACAAAATCTACAATGGCACTAAAAAATCAACAACTGGGAAAAAAACAGACAGTTAATAGAGGACAAGTTTGACATAATCTATCAAAACTATCATATGTGGTCAAGATGAGAGAAAAGGATGAAGGAAACAAAGACTAAAAACAATTATAATGATTATATTGATTTAAATGTAAACATATGATAGGATTGATTATTTCATTCGTAAAACATTTTGTGCAATTAGATTTAAAATTATACTTGACAGTATTTGACAAAATGTTAAATGGCCAAACAGCATAGTCAAATTAATGCTGACGTTGCGTAATCATAGCAGAAATATTAAATGATTAGGTATAGGAGTTTTTTACTGTTATATCCATTATCTCTGCTTTATCTAAATAGGTTGGAGTGAACTAAGTAGCTACAAGGCTATTGTATATTAAAGTAGTTTAATAAACTGCACACTTATTATAAAGGAGAGAAATTGGAAAAGTGTCAACTCCGCTTAATGTGTAATCTAAGAAAAGTAATAGTTTTCTCTAAATAACACACTCACAGTGGATTGGCATGATTCTACATGGCAACCATGACAGGCGCTTGAAGATTGTGCACAAAGGAGAGAAACACAAATGGTGTAATAGTTAACGAAAGAGTACGAAAAGTTACGAACAAGAATTATGACAACAAGTGGGTTAAGATAGTTGTTTCTTCTTGCTCATACAAGTAAACAAGCAAGAAGATGACGAGCAGTAGTAACCATAGTACATGACACTGGTGAAGGACACCATTGTACAATTACCTCTAGTAATTATGACAATGGTAAATTCAAGAAAAAAGCAAAGGGCTAAAGCCAAAACACAGAGGACACCCCAAAATCAAACAACCCCAGCGATTGTTAATACATCCCCTGAGAGTCAAAATTCCCCAACAGAGATAGTCTTGCAATGAGAAAAAGAAGATGCAGAATTTTCAATAGCCAAATTAATGAAAATAATAGAGAATAATAATAACAAAAGACGTGAGTTGATGTTACAAATAGAAAACTTAACTCAAAGGATGTTTGAAATAGAATTAGCAAATGCTAAAAAGGATAAACGAATCGAAGAAATTACACAAGACACTAGCTCAAGGTTAACAGAGCAAAGGAACATGTTTCAAAAACAAATCGAAAAGTTGGTAGAGGAGATAAAGATGCAAAGTGAAAATCTACAAAAACTGAGGACTCAAATGCATGAGGAGAATGTTAACCTAAGAGAAGACAACATTTTAAAGCAACTTCAAATAGATGATTTGAAGGACAAAATTCGATTAACGTCATTAACGAACAAAGAAACAGCAGAGGAAGAGAAAAATAGTGTCAAAGTAATAAAAAACACAATAATTCAAGAACCCGAAAAGTTAATTGGAAGCGTACCAATGGAGGAAGGACAAGCTGAAATATACAAAAATTGTTAAACAGAAGACGAATTTGTTGAAAAGTTAGTCGTAAATATAACAAAACAAGTTAAGGAGAAATGTAAAAGTACGACGGAAATAAAGCCAATATATGAAGAAACAATACTGTCGGAAGAGGAAGATAGTGAGACACCAGCATGTAAAGCAATACTCCCAAAATTTACGGGGAGAGTGGATAGCTATTCGCCTACATTTAAAGAATGGATACAAATGTTTGAAATGAGTATGAAAGAAAGGAAAGTAATATAAAAGCAGGCGGCAGCAAGATTCCCTTTATATTTAGGCGGAGCGGCTTACCAGCATTATTTAGTGTTGGACTTAGAAACCAAATCACATTATAAAAAATTAATTGGCGAGTATCAGAGATATTATGATGACGAAAGTTTCAAAAGTCAATATCATATGTTATTGAATAGTCTAAAAATGAACAAACGAGAAGATTTGC
>CABFPE010000170.1:1083733-1103034 GCA_900660155.1 Hofstenia miamia | reverse complement strand
GAAATGTAACCATTTGCATGTAGTGTATGGATTTCCCAAAAGGAATTAAATTACAATGATTATGTTAATCACTTGAAGAAACATATGGAATTTTTTATAATGAAAAATAACAATGTAATGCAAAAACCAATTGACACAATTGCCATTATCATATAAGTCTATATCTTTCATATGCCTGTAATGTTTAAGTATAGTGAATATTTTCTATCTTGTTTTTGAAAATGAAAGTCTATATTTCATACATCTATAGTGTTAGTGAATTATTTTTCTGCTTTATATTTGGATATTAGTAGAAAATGAAAATGGGTTTTGTTTCTATCAATTATTTTCCTTAAAACATGGTGTTGTATGATTAAAGCATTGTTGCAATAAACACATCTTAAGTGAAACTTGTCATCAAAAATATCAGTTTGCCTAAATCCTAGAAATCAAAAATCATCATATTAGTTTAAAGAAATTCCCTAAAAATTAATTTGCTCAATTTAATTTTGCCAAAAACATTTTGTCACTAGATGGTGTCCAATAAAATCACTTCATTTCCACATTGCAAAAAGCCATAGGTGTTATGAGAATTGAGACCTCATTGCTGTGGTCTTGTACTACTGACAATTTTAAAAAAATCCAAGGCATTTTATGAAAGTGAGTGAATTACACAATTCTTCAAAGTTTTTGAACAATTTTCTAACATCCAAAATTGCTATCTTAAAGTTTTGCATTTGAAAGTTTTGGAAATATTTTTGTAAAATTTCAAAGGATTGGTATTACCTTATTGCAATAAACCAAAAATGGGGTCATTTTGAAGTCTCCAATTACGTTCTATTTGAAATTATCATATTTGACAATTGCAAAAAATTTTCTGACATTTTCATAATCTACCTTTGGCTATGATGCATGAGCAATTGGAATAGAAGGCAACTTAATGTCATCATACAAAAGAACTGCCCTAAGTGATTTATGATAGCCTTTGATGGAGAATTTTTATCTCTCTGTGTAACATATTGATGAAAAAATATCTTCATATATTAATTAATTCAAAAAAGTAAGAGTTTATTCAAAATCACTTCAAAGTATAATATGTTATTTAGTGATGGCTTTTTAATAATTTATAAATATATAGGCTATATCTATATGAAAATAATCCTAATTTTTACCTAATTGGCACAAATTGCTAGAACATACTTTTATCAAAAAAATGGCTGTTGTTATTAGAAAGATATCCTATATTTCCTAACAGTTACCCCCAATTGCAATAATTCAAATGTTTCATGCTTGGGTTATGTGCAATCTAAGCTATGCTGATATTTTATATACTAATCTAAACAGCTTGGAGTTTAACTAGAATGTTTTTGATGTTAGGTCAATTCCATTTCTAGCCAGCCACAGACTATAAAAGTAAAACTAAATACAATGTGGAATGATTGAAAAATCATTGCCAATGCATATAAGCTTAGAACATATAATGGTTAAATCTAATTTCTGGAGCATAAAATTCTGAATAGCAAAAAATTAAAAGCTTAGGACTAACAAAAATATGATGCTATTACATTCTTTATGTGATAATGAATTTTAAATTAACTGACTAACTAGAACTTTATTATTCATAGATTTGCAAATGCACTATTAATATTTAATATAGTAAATGAACTTCAAATATTCAATATCATATGGTTTTGATGTTATATTTGCATCTGAAATTTTCTAATCTGATTAACATGATTCTAATTAGGCAAACCTATCTGTATGGACAGATGTTCTCATGGTGGAGTTTGTTCACTATGACCTCAAGTTATACCTCCTCCTTCATGTGGAATAGAACTTATAGCTTTTTCTCTTTCAAATTTTGATATTCTTTGTATTTCATTATATGGCTTATTCTATGGTAAAGTTTTTGATATTTTTTGATCATTTTTCAAAATATAATTGCACAGCTGGTGCTTCATTGCTTTTGAATATGAAAGAAGAGTTATTAGCAACTTATTTTAAAGTTTGAATGGCATAGCATCCAAAGTATATGTCACATCCAGATATTAAAATTTTGTAAAGTACAGGTCTAACACAAATTTAAACACTAATATCTAGTGATTTGGTAATGATGTGCACCAAAATGGGGTGCTTTTTAGCTCAAAATTAAGTATTCTAACATTCTAATATTTTTGGAGCATATAAGTGCCCATGAACCTCCAAGTAAAGTTTGTGACCAGTAAGAAATATTGTGCAATAGTCTAAATACATTGGTATGGAGCTCATGTTTGTTGGCAACTGAATCTCAAAAAATTGAACTAACCACCAGGCTAGAAACTTCATTTGAAATTATCACACATGCTCTAAAAGATTAAAGAAAGATAAATTTAAAGTGATAAACTTACACTGTGCAACGCAGGTTTTGTACAACTGGATTATCATTAGCCCCAATATTTTTTCATCTCTGAGACCTTTCAGACACTTCAGAAGTTCCAGAGGGGTCTGCATTTACATCAATCATGTCTTCCCAGAGTACAATGAGACCTCCCAGTTTTCATGACCACTTCCACACAGTTACACTTCTATAAATAATAGTTTCCTGTGTGACACTCATCACCCTTCCCAGAGAGAAATCAACTTCATATTGTAGAGTCAAAGCTATCCAGATTGGCTGTTATATTGTGTTAATTATGAGCTCAATTCTCTTAAGCATTCTGGATTGATTGATTTTGAGCTGACATATAAATCTCAAAAGTGTAGAATTTTAAGTTGCTTCATAATATCTATCTCTGTCCATAAAAATGGATAGAATAGAGAAAACTTGGAATCCTGAATCAATTTGAAAAACAATAATATAAAGCAGCTAATATAATATTTAACAAATACATTATGGGCAAATTTCCCAATAAATCATAAATGGTTAAATGAAAATTTTAATGAAATTTTTCTAAATAGTTGTTAGTATCTTTAATTTGGTTATACACTGATCAATGTAATATTAACATTTAGTAGCTAAGAGTGACTTCAGAGCAGGCATTTTGAGATCTCAAATTTTTTATACTCAATCTTGATCTCAAGCTCAAGTTTATGAACATCCTTGCCTTCATATTTCAACCTTTGCATTCAACATGTAGATAAAAAAGTTTTTTGAAACAATTCTTTGAAAGTTTGCATTCAACAAATACTTTATTTCATTCATTACATTCTTATTTTTAATTGCTTATGTCATTGTACCTGGCATTGAAAATTTAACTTAGTTAATGAAGAATTCTCATGAAATTTAGCAGCAACAACTCTCAATTTGTTTCTTTTTCAGTCTCAAATCTCAAAAAACAAAAAACATTTCTCAATTTTGCTTCTCAAACCCCATTTTCTCAAAATATTTCCTGAATCTACTTTCATTCTCAAAAAGCCTGCTTCAGATACAGATACAGGTGTGTCACTAAATTATTATGTATGTAGAAACATCTTATAGCTCACTAGGGTTAGGCACATGAGGCTCTTGACTATCCCAAAATCCTAAGAGCATAAAATATATAAAATAGTATCTGAAATTACATTCATAAACATTGCTAAGGTGGAAAAATCTGATCTAATTTTAACAGAGGGTCACACAGTCTGCAATGCTTTAATTGTAGTCATTGCAAAGTCAACTGTGAATGACTGGCCTCAGGCACAATCCCAATTCACAGTATTTGTAAAAATTATTATTTATGTATCTTTCTTTATTAAGACAAAATAGTTTATGCCTGAGCTAAAATGCATGTTACATCTCCACATTGATTGTCCTAAGTCCATAGCAACTTCAATAGGAAAATTAATGCAAACCTAAGCAACCACTGATTCACAGTAAACATAGAACTGTTGTAAAGACATCGTTTTTGTGGTATATTGGCATTTAATAGGCATTGAATGGTTTGAGTGGCATTTATAGTGCAGATTAGTGGCAGTGTACAATTCCATCTAGCAAAAAATATTTAAAAATAGGAATAATTTTAGTATTATGACAATTTGAAGATAAATTTTTTAAAAAACTGCATTTTTATTGATAGTTTGTTGTCTTATTGTGAAAAGACATTGTTTTGTAATTTCATTTTATGTTGTTGTTCAGCAATGTCATTACAACAGTTCTATGTTTACTGGGTTACTTCATCTATGTCAAAGTGTGTTACCAAAGAATTACATGAAGTCTAAAAATAGAAAATGCTCATCAATTGGGCTTAGGGTTTTTGTGATTTCAATCACATTTTGAAGAATCAAATCTACTAAACACCATCTTTGAGCAGCCAGTGTGTGCGACATAGCAACCTGCAAATAATTTTGTAATTTTTTTTATAAAAATTGATTCAACTCCTGCTTAACAAAACATAATATAATCTATATTGTATGTTATGAACATTTTGAATACAAGTGGTAGCTATCTGACAGATGACAAAGCTAATTGTCAACCATCATTTCATTCATTTGTTAGGTTCTGTGCTTCCAATAATCATAAAATGGATAGGTTATGACATCTTAAATTTTTTTTAGCTAGAGAATTTTGTTCTTGCTGTCACATAGTTAATATTATAGATTTCAGAGAATGAATTTAATAATTTTGCTAAGGAATTGAATGATGATCAAACATATATAGAAAAACAAAATAGTGAAGTGTTACATTTGTTTCTGTTATGAGAGGGGGATAGGAAAAATTTTAAAAGCATTCTGATGCAGCCTGTAATTTTGTTGAAATACCTTTCCATGATGTACTTAATCAATTGTATATACATAATTTTGTATTAATAAAATGAATACAACAAATGGCATAATTTCAACACAACATTCCCCAAGTGGTTCTAGGTAGCAATTGAATTTTCATCAATGCCTTGCTTTAATGCACAGCATTGCAATGAATGAGGTAAAGGATGTGCATTTGGTCTGAACAAATTTTAATTTTTGACAAGTTACCCTTCTGGTATTTAAGATTCTTGGTATTGAACTTTGCTGAAAATAATAGCATAAATTGTTTTTTAATAAATGTATTAGATAATTAACATAATTACAACACAAATGTGAAAGTTGGTAAAATTTATGTAATGAGAAATAATGAAAATTCATGTTAACATACATAATATTAAAGAAGGGTTATATAATGTGTAAGATAATAACCAATAAATTATCTAAACATTTAAATTGAGCTTTGAATTCATATTGGGGGAAAATTTTTTCTCATTTAAGCTTTGTTAAAATATAATCATCTAGTGATTCTTGACATTTTACCATAGCACAAGATTCAGTTTTACAAAGTGTTCAGTCTTGCTTTTACTTAATCAAGCTTATTTTTTGAATCACTTCATTGAGCCCTTTATACATTGCTCATGAATTTTACAGCTGCTCATTGAACAACTCACTATGATATTGTAGGAATTGTTGCAGTTTCCAATAGAGACAGTACTTCTTAAGCAACACAGATTACTGTTTCAAGGTATGATTCAGTCAATAATTTCTTTGAGCAGTGGAATAACTTGGAAACATGAAGATGCATTTGCAAAAAATTATGTTTCCATGTTTCTAAAAGCACAAAATTTTCCTGATGTGGGTCTTTGACCATGCATCCATTAACCAAAAACAAAGTTCACTAGATAAAAATACAATATAATGGCTTAAATGTGTTGAAAATATTTAAATCTTACTTACACAAGAAAATATTAAGCAATTGTAGTTTGTATAGAAAAATACAAATCTGCAAAATATTATTCAAATGCAGCATTAGTTGATAGTGCATGTCAAAAATGATGAGGTTCCACACCACTAGGTTTTTTTGAAATAGCAATAATATGCCAATTTTACAAATACAAAAGAAGATCTAAAGAAAATTTGAAATTTTACTCAGCCTAATGTTCATGAGTCAGAAACACTTGCCACTCACCCAAGTATCACACATGTGCATCCAGTGGCAGTGAAAGTGATTGCAAGGCAATTCAGAATAAAATTTCAAAATTTAGATAAAATGTTTATTTTGCTAACTGTTCCAACAGGGAAATGTGATGTAAGCATATATGGAAGCACATTGTATGATCTATTCAAAAATCCCAATCTTACCCTCAATAACATGTAAAAAATTGTCATAGTGCAAAAATTCAAATGCTAGACTGTCACATTAATTATTGTTTAGATTAACAATTGTATATAAAATTTACAAGGACATTAAACTGAAAAGTTGAATGTAATGGAAATTTTGCAAACCTATTGTACCATCCACTACCAAGCTTTAACTTAATTTGATTAATTCCTTTTGAATGTAATTGTATGTTAAGTGCAGGTAGGGATGTACTTTCACTAACTGCTTTACTCTATTAAAACTTGTAGTTAACTTTGATTAACTCCATGGTAATTGAACACTATTTAGGTGTAGATCAACTATTGCAGTTTCCCTATTGTCTGATGTTCCATGAGGCCTCCAGCTGACTCTGATCTCTGAATCTTCCAACACTTAGTTGCCTTCACTGCTGATGGATCATCTCCAAATCTCAGCTCAATGAATTAGCTTATGTGTTCCCTATCCTAACTCAGTGCAACTCTCAAGGCTGGATCTAACTGACTTAAACTTGATTTGTAATGTGTAATTTGTAATTGCAACCTAGAAATGTCAAAAAAACTGGTTTTAAATAATTTTAATAATTAAATAGATAATTATTTGCAGATTCATAACTTACATTTAATTAGTAATACATCCTCAGTCTTGTTATTGGTCTATTTATAGGTCTCCTGTTTAGTCTAGTTAAAATAAAATATACCTATGATTGGTTATCCAACTGTTTCCTCAAAGTTTCATTATTGTGTACATGCTGTCAAAAGAATTGATAGTCAGCTAAATGGAGAAAAATTCCTAATCATATCCCTAACTTAAATGCAGTTTCATGGCTTGGATCAAGGACCCTCAAATCACTCTTGATGTGTGCCTTCACCTCTACTAATGCATTTACCATTTAGCTTGACATAATTTAATAATAAGCAAACCAGGTTAAATCTAAAGATAATATTTTCAAAGAATTTACTTCAACAGTTCTCCAAATGATTTTTCTCTATTTATAGTTTCAGATCAAAAAGTACCTGTTGATTTGAATTTTAAATTGCCTGCCAAGACTGCTAAAATTAATGGAAGCAATATCACCCCCTTCATTTTGCTAAATTGTTTTGACAATTACTATTTGGTATTTGGTAATGTTCTCTCTTAGTTGCATTTTACAAAATTAATGATGCTAAACTTAAATTGATTTTAATTTACAATTAATACTAATTTAATCATAATTTGATTCAATGTTAATCTTCTTGATTGACTAATCTCTTTTTTGTTTTTTTTGCAGCATTGATTCTTGGATTATGCTACAGTATGAATACTTCTTCATCACTTCATTTAATTTTCAGAAGTCTATACACAATCAGAATTTGTTCCCCTGTTTTACAAAAACTGTTGGTGCTCCATATGGACTTTCACTTGGTCAGATGATTTTATTGTCAATTAGTTCACTTAATATTTGATTGTGCTTTTCTTCTTGTGTTTCTCCAATAAGTTTTTCAGTTGCTTTCTTTGCTCTTGTCTACATGTTGGTGATCTTTGTCATTTATTTCCAGTGTTCTGTAGTTGTCTTCCTCTTCTGCTTTCATCCCTATGCCCCTGAATCAGCCTTGAGGACTACTTGCCACCTTGATGGCGTTTATCCACTCACCCTTGAATTAGCCATTTGGAATGCTTACTGCTTTCATTAGCTAGTCCTCAAATTGACCATGCAAATTACTTGCCCCATCATTATTTTCAATTGCTTTCCAGATTAATCTAATGTTTGATGAATTTTCCATATATTTTCACATTTGATTTCTTCATGTTGACATTCCTGTTTGTTGTGTTCAGAATTTATATTTTCCCCTTTCCATTTTTGATGGCACACACACTAGATAGCATTGATACTCTTTTTGTATTGATTCCCTTGTTGTCATATAGCATGATATCCACTGTTATCTGGCTTTCTGTTCTTATCTTATACTGTAGCATCATCCCAAAACAAATAGCTGCAGGAATAACATTGAACGATTATAGTAATTAAAATTAGTTGTAAAAATTAGTTAATGATTCTATTCATTTTTGTAAGATGCAACTAAGCTACAATATTGTGCAAATTAAGAAAAACAGGTTAGCCAATTAAGTAAAAATTTGACAAAGTGAAACAAGCGAAATAACGCTTACGAATGAACAGCCATATTGGCAGACGAATTATTTGAAATTCAAAATCAGCAGGTACTTTTGAAATTTTAAATAAATAGCTTTGAACTAACTAGAAATTTGATGAACAATAAATTCTTCGGAGTTTATTTTATTTTCATTCTTCATTTATCTGGTTTGATTATTTAATAAAATGTGCAGCTAGGCAAGTTGTGTCGAGTAGTGGCTGGATTCCATCACGGGATCGATTCGAAGGGTCCTTGTGCCAGTCACGAAGCCACACTTATGTTACGGTTAGGAGATTTTCGATTCTTGCCTAGTCTGACTATCGATCCATACATGTACGAAATAATTAATGCTTGAAATGACTGGATAGTCGAAACCTAGGAATATACATATGTATTTCATAGTAGGAGACTTGACTATAATCGACCTAATAAATGACCCTACATGTATTACTATTAAATGTAAGTATAGGAAACTGCAATCTTATTATTTAAATTACTAAGCCAGTAATTTTACGGTAATGGCTATTTTAATATTATGTAAGTGCAGTTAGTGTCAATGCCTGGTTGCTTTACTTAATCAAAACATCAAACACTTTACAAAATTGAGTTTAAGTCAGTTACAACTTGACTTGAGTGCACGCACTGAGCTAAAGTAAGGTACACATAATTAGTTCCAGTTGAGCTGAGATGGTGCCGTGGATTCAGTCATCGTTGATGAAGGAGAGGAACTGTGTTGTGGAGATCGGCTTCGGGCAGTAGCCCACAGAAGAATTGAAGAGGAATCGTCACACGGCTCCGTCACCTAAACAGTGATAATCAATACTCAATTAACTTAACTAGTTAACTAAAAAGAGGAAAAGTTTGGCGGTTCAATAACTTAGTAACTCCTCACCCGCAATTTACCGAGTGATAATTATCAGCAATAATACACAGTGCAAATAGGCCAGGTGGAGGATGTTACACAACTGTGATTCATAACATAATATTTTCGATGCTTTCAAATAATTTTGAATGATTTTTCATAAGTTATAATACTTGTATTGTGAATTTTGTAATAGTAATTAATGTGCTTTGCGAAAGGTGAAGAAATATCAAAAGTTGACTTTATATTATACAGTTATAATTTTAAGGTGAAATTTTATTAAAAATGTGAGAAATTGCATGAAAATACAACTAAACTAACTGACTGAATAAACTGTATTCAAAACTTTCAAAGTGCGTATTAAGCTGCTGCAAAGTCTTGCATGAGCGTTTTTATCTTTCAAGTTTTGTTTGTAAAGTAATTTTAAAGTTATTCACACACTAGTTAACGTGGGCTAATATCAAAACCAAATGGTTTGAAATTCGAATAGTTTATTTAACTTTGAATAACAAGTAATGTCAATTAACACTGCTATACTTGAAAATCCGTAATTTCAAATGAAGATGAACTTTCAATGTGTGTACTGCAAAACATCTTCCATTTATTCAAGAAGACTTTTTCCGGTTTCTCCAATGCACAAGCGGATCTGCTATTAAAAATGAAAGATCAAATTATTACATTCTGCAATGATTGCTGTATGAAGAACAATGTGAAAATTAATCATGAGTGGATTCCACAACAAACTGCTCCTTGTAGAATCTTGCCAATCTAATTTCTGCACTTAATCCAGAGTAACTTATTACTTTTCCTAGTGTATATGACAATTAAGTTTGACAAGTTCCTAAATTTCTCCTTTCAGTTGAGTGTTTGTTTAATTAACTTATATTAATAAACATTAGCTTTCCTGAATGCTTAACTAACAACAATGCATTTAGATTGAGAGTAGTAGATGGAAGACAGGGTCAAAACCCTAAGTGGTGCCATGCGATTCCAGAGACATATCGGTCAGCCACAACTACAGCTTGTACTTGAATTTTGCAGTGGAAACCATTAACGGGATTAGTGTGTGAATAGGAAACTCAGTGATTGTGGATTTGTGACTATTTATTAATTTAGTGCATTGATTGTTTTTGTTATTATGATTATGTAAGGATAATGAAATACCACAAATGCAATGCTTCAGCTTGTTATTGAGCCTTACATATAATAGCCCAACAGATATAGTAATACATGCTAACCCTTTGTAAATGTAAACAATCAATACAGTCTGCAAGAAAGTGAATGCATAAGTCGGCCAAATGTCTATGATATAAAACCATGAGCAACTTGAATTCAATACTGAAGTAATAATAACTATGAAGTAATACCATGAGCAAATTAAATTCAATAGAGAAATAATAACTATGATATAAAACCATAAATGACTGGAATTCAATAATAGAATAACAAACATGTAGAGCAATATAAATATAATCATAATAACTGACAAGCAATGAGTAATAGGAAAGCTACAATTGAGAAAAATCCCTATCCCTATTTGTAACCTAAAAGCACCTTGAGGAAACTAAAGCTATTGCACTCACCACCATTGAATAGCTGATTGTGAGGCTGCTCCGGCATTCCTTTAAATGTATGTGGGAACCACTGTACAATTACCTCTAGTGCTTGAACATTTAGCTTTCCATAAACCATTAATGGGATCAGTGTGTGAATAAGAAACTCAGTGATTGTGGATTTATGACTACTTATGAATTTAGTGCATTGATTGTTTTTCTTATTATGACTATGTAAGGATAATGAAATACCGCAAATGCAATGCTTTAGCTTGTTATTGAGCCTTACATATAATAGCCCTACAGATATAGTAATACATGCTAGCCCATCGTACATGTAAGCAATCAAAGCCATCTGCAAAGAAGTGAATGCATAAGTTGGCCAAAGGTCTGAGATATAAAACCATGAGCAACTTGAATTTAATACTGGCCTAATAATCACTATGAGGTAATACCATGAGCAAATTAAATTCAATAGAGAAATAATAACTATGATATAAAACCATGAGCAACTTGGATTCAATAATGGAATAACAAACATGTAGAGCAATGTAAATATAATCATAATAACTGACAAGCAATGAGTAATAGGAAAGCTATAATTGAGAAAAATCCCTATCCCTATTTGTAACCTAAAAGCACTTTGAGAAAACTACAGCTATCGCCCTCACTGCCATTGAATAGCTGATTGTGAGGCTGCTCCAGCATTCCTTTAAATGTATGTGGGAACCACTGTACAATTACCTCTAGTGCTTAAACATTTAGCTTTCCATAAACTATTAAATAACCTGACAAGAGAAGAAGTAAATCCAAACTAAATTCATTCATCAACTGTCTTAACATTCATAACATATTTATAACACTTTTTTAGTAAATAATCAAATACTCGACTAGTACCTGTTTGATCAAATCTTGTTTACAATTTTCCATCACGTTTTAGTTCTGCTTTTAATTATGCAACGTCAGCGTTAATTAGAGTACTCTGTTTGGCCATCTTCATTTTTGCCAAATACAGTTGAGTAAATTTTAAATATAAAACTGCAAAAAACAATTTACAAATCAAATAATCAATCATAACCATGTGTTTACATTTTAATCATTATTACATTTTTGTCTTAGTTATGTCCATCTTTATTCTTACTTTGACCACTCATATTTATTCAATGGATTATGCCACATTAGCTAACAGGTCATTGAAGCAAAGTGATGAAATAGTTTATCCACATTAGCAAAATAAAAAATGCATGCTTATCCAAAATTTTATTATAAATTTGTATTAAATTTTTTAACAATTACCATTGAATTAAGGTGAATTTTGTTGCTACATGCATGTGTACAAGCATGAATATTTTAAGTATTGAAATTTTAGAAATAATGAAATTTGTCTAGAATGACGAATTAATAATGACGAATAAGTCTGTCCACACTATATATATATATATATATTGTTGCAAAAGCAAATTTAGAACATTATTTCTAAAAATATGTCAGTGCATTATATTTAAACTAATTCTGACGCAATTGTAGCATCATCCCAAAACAAATAGCTGCAGGAATAACGTCAAATGATTATAGTAATTAAAAATAGTTGTAAAAATTAGTTAAGGATTCTATTCATTTTTGTAAGATGCAACTAAGCTACAATATTGTGCAAATTAAGAAAAACAGGTTAGCCGATTAAGTAAAAATTTGACAAAGTGAAACGAGCAAAATAATGCTTACGAATGAACAGCCATATTGGCAGACGAATTATTTGAAATTCAAAATCGGCAGGTACTTCTAAGATTATAAATAAATAGCTTTGAATTTGATTAAAAAGTTGATGAACAATAAATTCTTCAGAGTTTATTTTATTTACATTTCTTCATTATCTGGTTTGATTATTTAATAAAATGTTCAGCTAAGCAAGTTGTGTCGAGTAGTGGCTGGATTCCATCACGGGATCGATTCGAAGGGTCCTTGTGCCAGTCACGAAACCGCACTTATGTTATGGTTAGGAGTTTTTCGATTCTTGCTTAGTCTGACTATCGATCTATACATGTACGAAATAATAAAAGCCTGAAACGACTGGATAGTCGAACCCTAAGCATATATATCTATTCTTAATAGTAGGAGACTCGACTATAATCGACTGAATAAATGACTCTACATGTATCACTATTAAATGTAAGTATAGGAAACTGCTATTTATTAATTAATTGACAAAGCCAATAATTTTACGGTAATGGCTACCTTAATATTATTTACATGCAGTTAGTGTCAATGCCCGGTTGCTTTATTTAATCAAATCAACAAACACTTTACAACATTGAGTTTAAGTCAGTTACAACTTAACGTGAGTGCACACACTGAGCTAAAGTAAGGTTCACATAATTAGTTCCAATTGAGCTGAGACAGTGGATGCAGTCATCGTTCATGAAGAGGAGGAACTGTGCTGTGGTGATCGGCTTCGGGCAGTAGCCCATAGAAGAATTGAAGAGGAAACGTCACATGGCTCCATCACCTAAACAGTGATAACTATTATTCGATTAACTTAACTAGTTAACAAGAAAGGAAAAGTTTGGCAGTTCGACAATCTAGTAACTCCTCACCCGCAATTTACTGAGTGAGAATTAGCAATAGTGATACACGGTGCAAATAGGCCAGGTGGAGGATGTTACAGCAGTCAACTAAATAGAAGAGCATATCAAGAGGAACAATTTAGTTTTTATCCTTCCAGCCTCCATCACAACAGCCTTGATTCTGCTGCCTTGGAAGGTAAAGATGGGGAAAAGGAACATTTCAGCCCACATACCCAATAAAATTAATTATGTCAACACCTAAGCAGGCGTCAAATTAGCTAGTCAGACCTCTGAGTACAAAGAAGTGAGGGAGAATCTCATACAGTGTGATAACTAAGAGCACCATTAATTGCCAACTAACAAACAACTCAGTAACATCAAAAAACCACATTTTACAATCAAACCACAGAGTGCTGATATTATTTCAGGCATCCAGTGATCTAATGTGGATCAACATTGTGGAAACAATAACAAAGTATTATGTTGTTACAAAAACAAATAGAAATAATCATGATGCTCAGGGCTGAAAAATCTGACACAGAGTAGTAAATCATTTCAGCACATTGTTTATGGTTCCCTTCCTTCTGAACTAATGGAAAACCAAAGTTAAGATTTGGGTTACCAGACATTGGGACTGGTAGTAGATGCTGCACTCTGCTTTACTTCCTTCATTCTTCTCTTCAGTGACTCATGCTTCATCTCACTTTTCTTGTTTTCTAAATTCAGTTAGTAAATTTACATCCAATGTTTCAGGGTTATAAATAATATTATTTTTTGCTGCCCTTTCAGGCATTACTCTTAGTTGTATTTTTTACTCATCAAGATTGCATTGAAATTCATCTTTGAAATCATCCTCTGGTAAGCTGACTAGTTCACCCTTTTCATATGTGTTTTCATTATCATTCCATACCAGTTTGAATTCTGTATTTTGATATAGTGTTGTTCCTTCAAATTCTGTTATTGCCCTTTTCAAATTTTGAAAATGTAGTGTGCTGTCATTATTTAACATACTTGATATTATCTAATACTTTTTTGATTGTGTAAAGACCTGAACATATTGGCTTTAGTTTCCATACCTGAATTACATCAGTTACCTTAATGGGTGTGAATGCATATACTTTGTCTCCTATTTTATACACATTCCCATTTATTTTTTTGTTTTGGTTATGCTATTGTCTGGTTGCTGATTTTTTATGTTGTGGCACATTGTCTTGTGGATTTCTATTATTTGTTGTTTTAGTTGGTTCACAAGTTGCTTGTCCATTTTTATGTGTAGTTGAAGTACTGCATAGATAGTGGTGTTACTGCCTTTCTGCTGTACATTACTTTAAATGGTGTTGTTTTAGTGATTGTGTGTACTGAGGTGTTGTAGAAGTATTCCACCATGTGTAGTACCTCTCTCCACCTGCTCCCACTTATTCATGATGTAGCCACTCTTATTAATTTTATTAGCATGTAATTTAGTCTTTCAACTGCCCCATTCATCTGTGGATGTGGATGGTATGCAGTTGTTCTTTTGCTTCCTATTTCAGAAATTTCATTAGCTCTTGGAAAGTGTGCTTTTGAACAGTGGTCCTTTGTCTGTGACTATCATCTCCATGGGTCCTATTTTTATTTTTGAGAAGGCATGTAGTTCATTTATTTATGACATCTTCTGTGACTTTCCTTACTTCTGTTGGTGTGTATTTCAAGTTGAAGGTCATTTTGGTTTGTGTGATACCTAAGTGGCCTCTTTTGTGAATTACTGAGCATATCCCTCTTATAGTACTCAGGTATTATGATCCTGTTTGTTTTTCTTTCTGCATATAACAGTCAATTTTGTTTAGCTTCCACTTGTAGCAGTTGTACTAGCTGTTTGCTGTTTTCAAGAGTTTTTGATTTTCTTTCATTATTTTTCCCATATCTCTTACAGTATAAGGACTTCTGTTTGTTTTTCTATTATTTCTTTTTCCATGATCTCTTCTTTCAGTGTTATGGGGGGTGATTGCTTCCTTTCTGGCAATTCTTCATATTTGTTATGCAGTAGAAATTGAAACTGTGTTTTCTCTCCATCCTTATTTTCTAAGTCTCCTTGATATTAAGGTAATGAGGTCCAAAAATCAGAGCATTCTTATGTAGGTTCCCCTTGTGATGTCCTTTTTAGCCATGCTAGCTCACTGTTGTCATTTAGTCCTCTAAATTTTATCCCTATTAAAAAGTTTTAATTTTCTTTATACTTTTGATTAGCATGAGAATTTACAATTTTGTTGATCTGTAGTATTCCTTTGCTGGGTTTTAACTTTCTGCTAAAATATTGAATTGGCATTTCTTTATTGTCTTTTAGTATTCCTAATGTTGCCCCTATTGCTACTTTACTCACTTCACATTTAAATTTATATTCCTTAGAGTAGTTGAAGTGTTCAATGATCGTAGTTTTGATAGTTTTTCTTTTATGTTGTCTAGTTCCTCTTATTGATCCCATGTCCATATAAATTGTACTGATTTCTTTATTAGGTTTGTCATTTTAGCAGTTTTTCCAGCTATGTTTGTTATGAATGTGCCATAATAATTAAAAAATCCCATTATTCTCTGTAAAACTTTTTTGTTGTTGGGTTTCTGATTTTCCAAATCATTTCACATGCATTGTCCTTCATGCTGAATTCACCTTTTTGTATAATCCTTCCTAGAAGTACTACTTTTTCTTTTGTATGTAACATTTGTTTCCATTTATTCTTAGTCCACCTTCTTCAAGTATTTTCAGTGTTCTGTCTAGTTTCTGTATGTGTTCTTTTATGGCTTTACATGTTAATATTATGTCATCAATGTACACATTGGTTATAAAACTTTGAAACATTGTGGGTGCATTACACAGGCTGAATGCCATGAAGATCCATTAGTATAATATGTATGGTTTTATTAATGCAGCTTTTTCTATGTCTTTCAACTCCATTTGTTCCTGCCAATAAGCTTTAAATATGTCTATTACATTGAAGTATTTATGTTTGCTGTATATTCAACCCTGAGTGACAAATACTGTTGGTGCTGCTTACAGACTTTCACTGGTTCTTATAATTTTGTTGTCAGCAAGTTGGTTGAGCATCCCATTGTCTTTGTCCTTCAGTTGTTGGGCACTTTCCTTACTGATAGTTTTATTGGTTTTGCCTGTGGTGGTTGTGATTTTGTGCATTTCTCCAACAGCTTGTCCAACACTGATTTCACCATAGTTAAATATTCTGCTGTGTTTTTGCAATACTTCTTTCAGTTGTTTTATTTTTCTTGGACTCAGATGTTGATAGTGTAGAATCTTGACAACCTTCCAACTAATAAGTCTTAACTTAATTTAGGAGCTGATGTGACATTTTTCCCTCTTTAACTAGTATGGTAGGTGAAAGATTCCAAGTTTTCATCTAATCTTTTACTCTAACTTTGTGTTGCTTATTAGTTTAATTAATATCTGCTTAACTAATATTGAAGCTAGGATTAACAACAGTAATTTAAGTGCAAGTCAAGAGATAGATGGTACAATGTACAGGGTCAATACCTGACCAGAAGCCAAGCACAAAGAGGAATCAAAGAATTTACAAGATCACAATTAACTCCAGCCTCTACTTGAACATTGAGAGAAACACCAACTGCAATGCCAATGACTCAGTGCATGAAAAAGTGTACAAGGAAATGATAGTCTGTGATGACTTACAAATTTATTACATTGGTTGTTCTTGTTATTAAGGAGTGTGTAATATAAGTGGAATTCACAACCAAGATGCATTAGCTTATTATAATTCCCCACATGTAATATCCCTATAGATAAAGCTGTACATGATAACCTAAGATACATGTGAACAACCAATGCAGCCTGCAATAAAGAGGATAGTTGGTAGTTCAGTCTACAGGTAATTACATATAATGGAGTTACTAAAATCCAATACAAATAAGTCATATAAATTCCAATGAGGGTTGACCTAAAGATAATAATGTAGTAATATGAACAAAGAATGATAGTAAAGCTATAACAAATAAAAGCCCCTATACATATACCTAACCTAAGAGCACATTGGGTAGACAATGACTACCAGCCACACAGCCATTTGAATGGCAAACAAATGTTAGGTGCAAAGCCATTACAAACTCCTGTTAAATGAAGTTGGGGACCACCATCAAGAATACCCTAGTTTAGCTTTCCATGATAATTAATAAATAAACCTGACAAAGATAAAGAAGTAAATCCAATGAATTTTAGTCATCATCAAAATAATAAATTGCACCACTTTTATACTTGAAACTATTAAACAATCAAGTATTTGGCTAGTACCTGTTCAATCATTTAACATTTGTCAAATGTACTGCCAAATTAATTAATATCAAAATATTGCTTTATAATTTTACAAATGATTTAACTAATAATAATCATGTATGTACAATAAATATTTATTTCTAAATTTAGTCTTAGTTCTTTCCTCTAATTCTCTCTACTTGACAACATGATTGGATTATGTTACAATAGTCTTCTTTGATTTCATGTATTATTTCTTTGTCTTCTGTTTTCAAACCATGCCCTTTAGTTGGAGTTGCCCTTTTGGGATTTACTCACATGCTTCCTGTAGTTAACAGTGTGGATTTTCACTTTGGTTTGTTTTATATTAACATTTCTGTTCATTGCATTTAGTATCACCATCTTTCCTTCTCCTTTTCATATTGTGCAAATACTTGAGGGCATTCAGAAATGTTGTTTGTTTATACCTTTTTGTTTTTATATCATAACTTCTGCTGTGATTTCTTCTTCCATTTTAATTGCATGCATCTTCTACTGGTATGCCTGCAGTTTAATGCCTTCTGAAAGTTCAAATAACAAACAATTTCTTTCTTCCTTCTCTTCTATTTTGATTTCTTCTTTTTGCATTCTTATTGTTCTGTTTCTGTAATTGATGATGCATTTGTTTTTTGTAAGGAAGTCATCTCCTAGCATCACTTCATATAGTAACATATTTTTGTGTTTGTCTACAACAATTAATGATTGTTTGAATATTTTGTTGGCTATCCTTATTTTCACTTGTTTCAATGTTCCTTTTATGTTGATATAATCTCCCAATTTGCTAATTAGTCTGTTTTGCAATTTTTCAAGTTCATTTCTTTCAAATCCTAATTTGCTTGCAAATTTGTTTGTTATAATGGATTTTGCTGCACATGTGTTTTCCAATTCTTTGAACATTTCATCTTCTTCCTCTAGGAGTATTCCATCTTTGGAATTTATTATATTATTGTCTTCATAATATGTGTGTCTATTTTTATGATATTTATTTGCTTTTCACATTGAGGCTTTGATGGCCTTTTGCCTGCAATTATAGCATTTTATGTCTCTATCTCTTATCTTTCTTGTTTATCCATCTTTTGTTTTTATGTTAATTATTTTCTTGTTTTTCTTTTCATTGATTCCCATTTGGGTTTCCTTGTCAGTTCAAAGAATTGAAGCCATTCTTCAACTGTAGGAGAATAGCTATCTATTTTCCCTCTGAATTTTTGTATTGCACTTTACAGGGTGCTGTCTCATCATTATCATTTTCCATCAAAAATTGATTCTTCAAAACTTGGTTTGACTACCCTTTCTGTTTCAATTTGTAGTTTAAGTTTCTTTCTGACCCCTGACATGATTTCTTCAATAAATTTTTCTTTTCCATTTCTTCATCCATTTTAATGTCATATGATTTTCTTATCAGTACTTCTCTATTTCTCTGTGGAGCAGTTAGTTTTGCTTTGGGTTCCTTGCTTATACAAATTTTGATTTGGCTTCTCTATTGGTTTGGATTGGTCTTCTGATAACGTCATCAACCTTAGTTGGTGTGGCATAATGTAATATCCTCTACCAGGCTTTATCACTGTTGATTCACTGTTACCTTGTAACATTGACTGTGTTATTGCAGGTAAGGATTTACTATTGTTACTGCTTGCTTAGTTCCTTCTATTACATTACATAACCATAATTAACTATTCACTTTTTAGGTGACGGACCAAAGTGGTAACCTCTGCATCAATCTTTCAGTGGGCATCTGCCTGAAGTGGATCTCCACATCCAATTTCACCATTCAATCCAATGCTTGAGTGCCACTTCTCAGCTCAATCAAGATAGCTTATGTGTACCCTACATTAGCTTGGTGCTTACTCAAGGCATGACACAACTTG
>CABFPE010000170.1:982358-1010769 GCA_900660155.1 Hofstenia miamia | reverse complement strand
CATACAATTACCCTAGCTCGTAGACGTTTAGCTTTCCATCAGAATATATAAAATAACCTGAAAAGAGAAAATGAATCCAAAGTAGATTTGCTCATCATTAATTACATCCAGTTCATTATATTTATAGCACTTGGTAATAAACAACTAAATACTTGATTAGTACCTGTTAATCTTTCTTGTTTACAGTTTTTCCCTTGCTTAATATTTCTGCTAGGATTACGCAACGTCAGCGTTAATTTGACTACGCTGTTTGACCATCTTTTGTTTTGTCAAATACTGTCGAGTATAATTTTAGATATAATTGCACAAAACATTCACAAAGTGATAATAATCAATCCTATCATGATTTACATTTTAATCATTATAATAAATATTAATAATTTTAGTCTTTGTTTCCTTCATCCTTTTCTCTCATCTTGACCAATCATGATAGTTTGATGGATTATGTCACACTATAATATCTATGTAAATCAGATTAAGTCAATTCATTAACCTCTATTTGGATTCTCAAATATCAAAGCTTGCATCAGGAGGAATTTGGTTGGTGGTTTTACTGGAAGTTTTGAGAAGCTTATATTTGATTGTGTTAATTGTGTGAAAAGTGTGGAATTTGAAATTTTAATTGAATTGGGTAATTATTTTTCCCTATAAAGGTTTATATGTTTTCAAAAACCACTTTTATGCTGTTTTATAATATGTTCATGATGGAAAAAGCATATTTGGTTTTTGGAAAAATGATGTGGTTTGGGGAAAACAAAGTGGTTTAGGGAAAAAGTATTTCAGAAATGTGAAAGAAATATTTGAAAATGGGAAAAATTCAGGCAAAAGGGAAAAAACGAGTAGAGATAATATCTATATAATAAATTTCAAATTTTTCTTAAATCCTTTAATGAAATTGCAAACAGGAATTTGTAATATCTTTATAAATTCATTCAAATAAAACTCTGGCACTTGTTCCACTAACATGTTTGATAATTAAACATTTTGCAATATTTTCACTATCATGGCCACAAATATTATGTTGTTCTGTTCATTGATTTACTTGGAATGATTTAATGAGCAATTTCAACATATTTTTCTCTATAGACAATGTTGCTATGTACTATTATTTTATGCTTTACTACATATAATCCATATTGTTTCAATAACTCTGGGTAAAATCTGCATCATGTGATTTTTGATGTACCTCATTGTTACATGTATATTTTGACACAGTATAGTTCAATAAATATGGATTTCTTTTGGCAAATAAAAAATTTTTTAGTAAATATCAAACTTGAAATCAAATTTTCAAGCTTTCAAATTACAAATCAAGCTTTGAATTTAATGATATTCAAATTTTCAAATCAAAGTTTGAGAGGTGTTCAAATTTGAAACTTCAATTTCCTCAAACTTTGAAAGCTCAGATCATTAGACATTAATAAAATGCGATTTTGGGCGAAATTTCTCAAAAATGTGTTTTTTGAGCTGATGAAATAATTCACGTGTTCGCGAAAGTCATGGCACTCTTTAAGAGCAGATTCAATCTTTCAAAATTATACCAAATAAATTCCGTATGTATGAAAATTTTGCTGAATTTTTTTTAATTGATATGGATTTCAGTTTAATGCATCTTTTTGATTCAGTATGAATAATGTTTCAATATTATATTTTATGAAGATGTAGTTTCAAATAACCCTGCAAGTTGCGGGCATGCATTCTTAATGTGGTTTTAGTACTCGAATTCGGCGTTATTGTACTTTCGGGGACCCAGTTTGAGTGACGTCATAAAATGGGTATTATACTCTAACCTTAACCCTAACCCTACTCCACAACCAATGCAATTATATTGCATTTCATCTTGCTGATTAATTTTTTGCAAAACACCAAAGTTTTGGGTTAGGGTTAGAGTTTTATACCCATTTTATGATGTCACATAAACTGGGTCCCCTAAAGTACAATAACGCCCGCTGAACACAATATGTTAGCTTGCCAACATTTCATAAGCATGTCATGCTGTTAATAGGCAGTAAGTGATTTAGCACAACATACGTGTACACAGTAGGAAAACATTCATGTTACTAAGAAATTAATTTATAAAATTTCTTACGCCGACATGTATTTGGGCGGAGGTGCTGAATAGTGTCACGGGAGTTTACGAAAGAAACACAGCTACGGGATAAAAACAATAAGAATTGCATTAAAGTACATTAAGGTTTAAGATAACGTATAAAATTATGAGTAAAGAATATTCATACACTACGGTTTTCCCTTTCACTTTTGTGAATGAATTGGCCACCAAAATTTCCCCTTGGCGGCGATTTCTTAAATCGAATCTAGGTTTTATAATTTTTGCGAACGCATTACCTGATATGTGCTGCACCGTCTTGTTAACTTTACAAATGTCAAAGTATTTTATTTTACAGTACTATATATATAAAAGCGCTTGACAGAATTATTTACTACTTTTCCCTGTTTAGAATGGTTGTAGAAAACAAGTACTCGAAATAATTTGATTTTTTTGCATTTGTGTGATTAGGTTTAATTAGTTAATTTCGATGACAATAAGATTTCTCGACATAGGCTATAGTAATATGCAAACCTGAGTTGACCGCGGTTATTGCTTGAAAACTCGGCCCACTGGATGTACGAAATAACATTGGCGCAAGTTGCGAAACAAAATCTATAAATATGTTCTACTAGATGTAGTTATGTACGTGTAAATTTAGCTTTCTTGCTACACGGTGTTCAAATAAATTTACCGATTACTGTGCGTTGTAGTAGTTATGTATTGAACTATACGTTTTTCGAATATTTTATTCATTTGTTTTTTTCATACTGTTTTACCCCATGTCAGTAGGATATTTTTTCGCGTTTCGGTATTCTATAACTTCGATAGTGTTTTATTTACAAAAAGCTAATGAATTGGTATATATTAAGCTTGTGCATCAATACGAAATCTGACCATATAAAATAGTATTCAGTAGAAATTAATGTTTGGGAAATAATAAATTCAAAAAGGGCATTATATAAAAACAATGATAGTCTTCTGGTCATGCTGTATCCTTTTTGTTTCGTATATTATTAAACATTGCTGCAAACAAACTTTCCATTTCGTTTTTCTTAGTCATTTATAAATTCGAAAGGTCCTAGTCATTTTAATAAAATATCAAATATTTTAGGAATTCCGAAATGTTTTACTTGATTAAACTGTTTGTCAAACAGTATTTCAAATTTATTGAGGTGTGTTTTTTGAGAGAGAAATATAGTTATCGGTCATTGTTGTCGCTCTTTTCTTTCTAATGCTGATTGATAATAAAAGTTAGTAGGGCTTTGTCAAACATCAAAATTAGCAATAATATCATGTTATTGTGGCGCTTGCTCAGAAAGAACCATAATTTGCAATAGTTTTATTTATTCAATTCCCAATACACTGAACCCTTATTTTTGTAGCGTTACGTTCTAAAAACCTTTATTTTTTACAATTACATTTGCAATGATATTGAAACCGAAGAACAAAACCTTTTTAACAGGCCCAAGCCTTTGTTTTACAAATAGTTTTGTATAAACGTTTTTTTACAAATACCTACCTTATTCTAAAATAATGTTTGTGAAAATGAATAAAAAATGCAGTAGGACAACTAGAGACTCACGTGTGTTTCATTACTTTTTGTTAAGCCGCTACATCTCTGTAGTTTTTTAGTCTAAAGTCCGCGGCGTCTGTGTTTTTTTGAGAGAAGAATTGTCGTTTAATTTGTGCAAAAACATTATTATAAATCGACATGCTACTATCGATTGTTTGAAAATTGTAATAAACTGGTTCACATTTGTCCTCTTCCTCTTGGCTTTCGTTTAGCGAACTGTATTTACGGTAGATTGATTGATCTTCTTTTGCGTTTTGGACTGACTCTGGGTCTAGTTATTTCAGTCAGTCATTTAAAGTTTCAGTTTTCATAATCTGAGTGACCATCTTTATATTTTTAAGACATGATGCGATGTTGTATCGGCCACAATAATCAGTTAAACAGAAATATTGATCCGAGTTCATAGACTCAACAAGATATTGCAGGGAGTTTTGCGTATAGCGTGGGTTGAATACACGATTGATTCCTTAATTCATGGTTTGAATCAAGGATGTCTACACATAATCATACGCCAAATTATTTACATAACCTCCTGCGGTGTCAACGAGCAGAAGCTCTAGAATCTATTCTTTTTCCTCTCAAATAATGCTTGTATTCCGAAATGAACAATGTTTGAATCCATTCAGATTGTCATCAAAGGATTTGTGTTGTCCATCTAGTAAACAGGCGGAACATGCTTCTTTTCGTATAAATAAGCCATGTTACATTTTCGCACATAACTAGAGTCAAACGATGCTTTTGGGCTTTAAATCATTGGGGGTATTCTATTCCATTTTGTTTGCAGATGCGATTTCTCAGTGCAGAGAAACAGTATTAATTCAAAAGTGCTTTTTTCAAAGCGGTATCTCCATCCTCTTCCCTGTTCATTTTGCTATCAGCAAAGATTTGATAGTGTCCTAAGCGGAATGTTTTTTCTGAAGTGGTTAATCTACAAAGCCAATGCAGACTGCACCTTACATGTCAAGAAGTTTTCTGCAATTGTTAGCATCTTCCTCTGCATTTTAGGTCATGCACAAATAATCTAAGCAGCTATAGTACATAGCAATAAATATGCAATACGATCTTGGATTTTTGTATGATAAATTTCGACAGTTAATGTTTTTCGAAATTTTTCCTTTTTAATTGATGTGTGCGTAGACATCGAATTTTAATTAACGTTCCAAATATTTTACTCACGTTTGAAAAATTGCATACTAATATAATGTAGTGGTTATTTTATAGTGTCTTTGTTGTTATAATTTTAATTTCATCTGGTTTGTTTATTTTTTCCTGACTTTCACATTTATATATTGTTTTTTAGGCCATCCAGAGTAGCACGTTATTCAGTAATCGTTATTACTGCAATAAAGTTCAAGGTCATGTGATTGGTATTGATTTGGGAACTACTAATTCATGTGTTGCTGTTATGGAGGGAAAGCAAGCGAAAGTGTTAGAAAATGCAGAAGGTAATCGAACAACGCCTTCGGTCGTTGCTTTCACTAAGGATGGAGAACGATTGATTGGAATTCCTGCCAAGCGTCAAGCTGTTACAAATCCTGAAAATACGTTCTATGCCACCAAGCGCTTAATAGGACGCCGCTACGATGACAAAGAAACGCAAAAGGATATGTAAGGATATTTTTATACCAGGTTAAGGATTTTTCTATTAACACGATAATATTTTAGCAAAACCGTACCTTATAAGATTGTGAAATCTTCTTCTGGCGATGCATGGGTACAAGCACATGGTAAATTATATTCTCCAAGTCAAATTGGGGCATATGTGTTGAAGAAAATGAAGGAAACCGCTGGTTTGTAACTTCAATTTATATGTTATTGCTGGAGTATTTTCACATTTCTTATTTTTCCAACATAATTGTTCAAATGCTTATGTAATGTTAAATTTTATGAACACTGAATTATTTTTAGAGAATTATTTGAACACATCTGCTAAAAATGCCGTTGTTACTGTACCTGCTTATTTTAATGATTCCCAACGTCAAGCAACTAAAGATGCTGGCCAGATAGCAGGACTCAATGTTTTGCGTGTAATTAATGAACCTACTGCTGCTGCTTTGGCATACGGATTAGATAAAAGTGATGACAAAGTGTAAGTATTAAGTGCAGAACGTTATTAAATACAGGATGTGTCAATAGTTCTTGGCGCAAGAATCAATGATAAAATATCATTTACCATCTGTGTTATTATATATGTCACAATCCTTTTCGTGAAGAAACTGACAGTAGTTTTAAAACTCTAGCCAAAGATTTAGTAGAAATGTCCAGTTCGCTTGCGATTTCCTTGGTAGATGTTGAGGGATTTTCAGTCACTGCTGCAAGCACGTTTTTCTTATTCTCGTCAGAGGTAGCTGACATCTGTCTTCTTGTTCTTTAACGATGACATGCTGCACTTCCTGTTTCAAAAAACTTACTCTTCCAAAATCGAACATTGCTGATGTTTGGAGCTTCCTTGTTGCACTTGTCAAAAAACAACCTTCTAGCTTCTGCGCAATTGTCATAGACAACCAGGGTTGGCAAAAAAGTGTATTTTTTACAAAAACGTTTTAAAAGTTTAAAACAATGTTTTCTGCTTTTGGACACAGTTAAATGTACGAACATTGTACATAGTAAATAGTAGCAAAAATTGAATTATGATAGTTATCAACATTTATTTTTCGTTTCATACACGCAAACAAAACGCAAGCTTTGCTATTTTTTCTGTTAAAAATTGGAATGGACGAAACCCAAAAATTTTTTCCAAACTTTCCTATATAAATTTGGAAAAAAAAGCATTTAAAACTAGAAAAGCACTAGGAGAGCGCAGACCTCCGCCACCCAGCTTGTGTCCACCGGATCAGCACCAAAATTTAATGGATTATTCCTTGGGCGGAGACGCACGTCTGGTGAAAATTTGAGGTAAATCCATCTATTACTTTTCCGTAAAGTTGCTAACAGACAAACAAACTAATGCTACCAAAAACATAACCTCCTTGGCGGAGGTAAAAACTGCAAAAACAGTTGTTTTAAACGGTTTTTAAAACATGTTTTAACAGGGCTTGTTTAAAACATGCCAACCCTGTAGACAACTGCACATGATAACAAATAAACTTGTTCTTCGATGCCAAAGTCTTGTGCTATAACGAACTCAGTAAGAAGATGAATCAAGGCAGATATCACTGGGTTTAAAAGGAATCAAAGGCCTTCCTATTTGCTCTCAGGACTCGTTTATGTAATCAATACAAGTCATAGAAATACTAGCGCCAAGTACTTTTGACTCACCCTATATAATTCGTTTCTTGCTATGTATTTTTGTATTCCTTAATCCTTTCTGAATTAGTATTTCATGTCTTTCGAAAGTATTTGTTTGGATTTTATCTCATCTGACTATCACACTCAGGTTCGTTTTCTGATCGGTCATATTCACTATCCCAATATTTAGAACAATTATGAGTAATCTATTGTGCTAGGTACTCTGATAAAATGCAAAATAAAATTTTTATGAATCAGGTTTTTCGGGTCAAGTTCGAGTTACTCGGTGCGGTTAGAGTTCTTTTTGATTAAAATTCTGGGTTTGATCGAGTTTTTTCTAATTCCAAAATATTTATTTTGCAATAGTTTCAGAAATTACAAAATCATTCTTTGCGATTTATAAAGAAACCGTTCTTAATTACTATTGCCCTATGGACCAACAAAATGTCACCGAGGACACACAATTCGCTATTTTTCGTGAGCGATCCGAAATATGGACACCGTTAGAGTAGCAGATGCTCAACTTGCAAAATATCTTTTCACCCGTTATAATGTTTTTGATATTGTTTTCAATTTCGTAATTCACTAGATGAATGAAAGGATACATGTCTATTTTTCTGTGGCACTTACAACGTTCAGTTTTGTCAACGTTAAATGTAGTTTTTACAACTGTTTCTATGTGATGTTCACTTTTACGCCGGAAATATGCTTTCATAAAATAATTGTATTGTTTTTTAGAATTGCTGTTTACGATTTGGGAGGTGGTACATTTGACGTGTCAATTTTGGAAATTCAAAAGGGCGTATTTGAGGTCAAATCGACGAATGGCGATACACACTTAGGTGGAGAGGATTTTGATCAGGCTTTATTAACATACCTTGCTGATGAATTTAAGAAACAGGTTATTTATATTGTTTGCTGCATTCCGGTTTGCAAATGAGACAGACATCAATTGCTTAAATTGTTTTATTTTTTTGGTTTAGAATGGCATTGATTTGCATAAAGATAACATGGCCTTGCAGCGTTTACGTGAAGCAGCTGAAAGCGCGAAAGTAGAGCTTTCATCTTCAATGCAGGTATGATTAATTACATATTGTTACATTGAATATCGATGTCTAGACCGAGATCAATCTACCCTATTTAACCATGGATAGTGCCGGTCCAAAACATATGAATATGAAGTTAACACGTGCTAAGTTCGAGCAGATCGTTGAGTCACTAATTAAAAAAACTTTATCACCTTGTACAAAGGCAATGAAAGATGCTGAAGTTTCGAAAGGTGATATCGGAGAGGTTTTACTCGTTGGAGGCATGACTAGAATGCCAAAGGTATGTAACCTATCTGTTGTGTATTTTAATATGTATATTTATTTTGGGATTTAGGTACAGCAAACTGTTACTGAAATCTTTGGTCGAGCTCCAAGCAAATCGGTTAATCCAGATGAGGCAGTAGCTGTTGGCGCTGCTATCCAAGGTGGTGTTCTGGCTGGAGATGTCACAGATGTTCTTCTTTTGGATGTTACACCTTTATCACTTGGCATTGAAACATTGGGTGGGGTTTTTACTCGCCTAATTAACCGCAACACTACCATTCCTACTAAAAAATCTCAGGCAATTATATTTTAGTATTTTATTAATCTAAAAATAACGTACTACTATAATGTGAAAATAACATCAATTATCACTATCTTTCATTGACAAATTCAATCATTTTTACATGTTTTTGTGCTTACATTTTATTTACTAAATGTTTGTATCTAAAATATTACTGACTTAATATTGCTTGGCATATACCCACGAAATATTTTTAAATGAAATAAATTTTGTTCTGCATTATTGATATCATGTTATACATCTATCTCTTGTTAGCAAAAAACGGATCTAGTATGAATAATGATTCCACCAATTGAGAAATGCTTGTTGTCGGTGATCAAAAAATCCAACGGTAGTGACAATCTTACCTAAAACTTTTTAACGTCTGTATTGATTTTAATGTTTTTGTGATCTAAGGGCCACAAGACGAAGCAATCCTATTGCAGATCTTGGTTTTCCATTTGCAAAGCTTTCATTGTGCACAAATCTCTTAACAATAAGATTTTTCGGGCAAACTTTCATTGAAAAATATTGATTTTCTGACAAAAGAATTATTATTAGAACGAAATTCATTTATTATACTTGAAATAGTTGTACGTTCAAATTGGCAACAACTTTGCTGTGCAAACCGTAAAACGACAGTTAATACTGTCTGTTTAGGATATTCTTCGTTTAGAAATTTAATTTTTAATCATTCACCATACTTTAAAGATTAGTTGTGTATTTATTTAATATACACCATAAATGTGTACTTGTAATCCACATTCTCTAATAGGTTTTCTCCACTGCAGCAGATGGCCAGACACAAGTTGAAATTAAAGTTTATCAAGGAGAAAGAGAAATCGCTGCCCACAATCAACTTATGGGATCATTCCAATTGGTTGGTATTCCACCACTTCCCCGGGGTGTACCTCAAATTGAAGTCACGTTTGACATTGATGCCAATGGTATTGTTAATGTTTCTGCCAAAGACAAGGGCACTGGTCGTGAACAGCAAATTGTAATCCAATCCTCGGGCGGTTTGTCGAAAGATGAAATTGAAAACATGATTCAAAATGCTGAAAAGCATGCTGAAGAAGATCGGCGTCATAGAGAGTCCGTGGAGGCTGTTAATTTTGCAGAAAACCAAATCCATGATATTGAAGTTAAATTAAAGGAGTTTGAAGCTCAATTACCTAAAGACGAGGTACTTATGTTTCATTTAATATATTGGGTAAAATTATTCCGTTGTCATTCCAATATTCTATAATTTACATTCTTAATTTTAACATCAAGATTCATCTTCGAAATTTTGTCCTTTTATACTGGCGTGCATTACATTTCTACAATTACAAATTTCATTTATGTCGTTAGAATTGAAAAACCGTTTCTAAACAAATAGTTTAAACTTTGTTTACAGAAGTTTTATGAATGTTTTAGTACCAAAGTTAACCCAAGCCGTACTAATGCCGGATATATTTTAGGATTTTGTACTTATTTTTGGTATAGTATTGTAATTTTTGTGTTTGACAATTTTTCCATTCAAAACAGCTTCCTGTATTATCACTAGAAAATATTTTTATATTTTAGTATACGGGTTTCATGTACTTAGCTATCTGATATGCTCTTTCTTCAATATATAACATTTTTACATGTAATTTGGGCATTCTGAATTTGGTTTTGCCGCATTCATTCCTGGGGCGAACCTACATAGTTCACTTCAAGTTACCGAACAAAAAAAGTAACTATGGAGAGATGTTAACTTTAGAGAGGTTCCTATAGAATTGAGATGTCAACATCAGAGACGTTGAGAGTGCGATAGGGCCTTTAAAAATTCGAGTCCCGCCAAATATAAAACAGTAGAGTAATAGATAACATGTAGAGCAGGTCACTTTTTAATATTACAAACTTTTAATAACTAAAGATAATTTCAAAAATGTACGAGCAATTTATTGCATGCTATTACGTGTGTTTATAAAAAATCAATTTTGCTAGATGGGTAATTAATAATTTAGAGATATAAATAGTTACGTGGACTAATAAATTAGCTTAACTATAGAAAGAAATTAACTATAGAGGTTCGACGTGTACGTGGATTTTTGGTGCATTGTTTTTAAATATACTAATTTTTCATCAATGCCACTTGGGCAATAGGGTATTTATTTGTGCCCTATCAATCAATTGGCGTAGATTATTTTCACATTCCAGTATGCGGGTTTCATATGCTTGGATTTTAGGTACATTCTTTTTAAATATATTAACGTTCACATCATGCCACTTGGGCAATTAGGGTATTTATTTATCCCTATTAATCAATTGGCGTAAAATATTTTCACATTCCAGTATGCGGGTTTCATATACTTGGATTTTTGGTACATCGTTTTTAAATATATTAATGTTCACATCATGCCACTTGGGCAATTAGGGTATTTATTTGTGCCCTATCAATCAATTAGCGTAAAATATTTTCACATTCCAGTATGCGGATTTCATATACTTGGACTTTTGGTACATTCTTTTTAAATATATTAATGTTCACATCATGCCACTTGGGCAATTAGGGTATTTATTTGTGCCCTATCAATCAATTAGCGTAAAATATTTTCACATTCCAGTATGCGGATTTCATATACTTGGACTTTTGGTACATTGTTTTTAAATATATTAATGTTCACATCATGCCACTTGGGCAATTAGGGTATTTATTTGTGCCCTATCAATCAATTAGCGTAAAATATTTTCACATTCCAATATGCGGATTTCATATACTTGGACTTTTGGTACATTCTTTTTAAATATATTAATGTTCACATCATGCCACTTGGGCAATTAGGGTATTTATTTATCCCTATTAATCAATTGGCGTAAAATATTTTCACATTCCAGTATGCGGGTTTCATATACTTGGATTTTTGGTACATCGTTTTTAAATATATTAATGTTCACATCATGCCACTTGGGCAATTAGGGTATTTATTTGTGCCCTATCAATCAATTAGCGTAAAATATTTTCACATTCCAGTATGCGGATTTCATATACTTGGACTTTTGGTACATTCTTTTTAAATATATTAATGTTCACATCATGCCACTTGGGCAATTAGGGTATTTATTTATCCCTATTAATCAATTGGCGTAAAATATTTTCACATTCCAGTATGCGGGTTTCATATACTTGGATTTTTGGTACATCGTTTTTAAATATATTAATGTTCACATCATGCCACTTGGGCAATTAGGGTATTTATTTGTGCCCTATCAATCAATTGGCGTAAAATATTTTCACATTCCAGTATGCGGATTTCATATACTTGGACTTTTGGTACATTGTTTTTAAATATATTAATGTTCACATCATGCCACTTGGGCAATTAGGGTATTTATTTGTGCCCTATCAATCAATTGGCGTAAAATATTTTCACATTCCAGTATGCGGATTTCATATACTTGGACTTTTGGTACATTGTTTTTAAATATATTAATGTTCACATCATGCCACTTGGGCAATTAGGGTATTTATTTGTGCCCTATCAATCAATTGGCGTAAAATATTTTCACATTCCAGTATGCGGATTTCATATACTTGGACTTTTGGTACATTGTTTTTAAATATATTAATGTTCACATCATGTCACTTGGGCAATTAGGGTATTTATTTGTGCCCTATCAATCAATTGGCGTAGATTATTTTCATATTCTAGTATGCCTGTTTTTTGGTCACAGGCGCGGCTTTAAGTCTTTGTGCAGATACTTCGTAGTCATTGTACAAGAATATTATTCTAAATTTTAGAGTGAGGAGTGCATAAAATATAAGTAGTCATTCGTTTAACTAAATTTTGAAAATGTCAGTGAAGGCTCAATTTCCCCTTGGTGCAAAATATAAACCCAACTATAGCAAAACCCTAATCAAATATGAGTTACTGGCAAAGCTACCAACAGTACTTGCTTTTTATTAAAACAATATCCTAACTTGTAAAGAGTAGTTAGTAACTCTGGTTTTAGTAATTACTTTAAGTTTTGCTTACTTTCAAGTCTTATTAATGTATTGACTCAAACCTTTTAAAATTCTGTTTTATTTTACTGAAATAACAGTTTATGTTTTGGTAGACATTTCAAATATCGAATGTAGAGCTCATCAATAATCTAAACTAAAACCTGAGCTGCTTTGTGAAACTGAAATCCTACTGGAATGTCACTGTTGTAAGTGGAGATTAATTACAAGGTGTTGCAGATGCTAGCCCTAGCAAAATATGAGACGGAAAGCTTTATTGTGGAAGTCTAAAGAATGATACATGCAAATATTTTGCAATTAAGAATTGTTTGATGCAATTTTAATCTTAAGAACGGCACTTGAATCACGCATTTTTCTAAGAAAAGCTTGGGCCAAACCAAATTAATTTGTTTGTTGACTAAGAATCTCCGGATTGACAGCTCATACTTGAAAAAAATCAAGTCTATGTCGCTGTTTCACTATAACAGCATTTATGAAACGAATTAATAGTTGATTCCAATTTACAGAAATGCCCATAAATCATGTAAAGAAACATTTACAAATTAGTTAAAATGTTCATTTGTAGTAATCATATAATAAATAGAAAATTCAAATTTGTAAATTCTTTTAAGTATTATTAATATTAATTTTAATTAAGTGTTTATAGTAATCAGGGTTAATGTTAATTACTGCGTTTTCGAGCTCCTCATTACCTGAGCATTAGAAATAGTAAGTATTTAAGTCTTTTTTGAAATATCGGAATTTCAATGAAAAAGTGAATCTTTTCAGGCACACAGCAATACATTTTAGTATAAATTTTCAGCATCACGTTCGGGCACTTTCACCAGTAGTTGTACATATTTCGGGATTTTCAAATTTCATAATAAGTTTAGTGAAAATGCTCTAAAATCTGAAAACCAGTTTCTCCTTTATAAAGAACATGGGCAGTGTAAGTTTAAAGGCACCATTAACAGAAGACATCACGAATAATTTTAAATGTAATTTGTAATTAATTTTATTTATCCTATATTTATAAATTTTTTCTACAGAAAATTAGAAGTTACCCACCTACGTTTTTAAAATCCTACAACAGTGATTGGCATTAATCATTATATGGAAATGAATTGAGAAAACTCTTTTCATAGTAGTACTATTCATCACTAGTTATATTTTAGCACCAAATGGGTATGCATTTGTTATAGACAATATATTGGCATTTTCGTATATTTATTAGGTGAATTATTTTGAGTATTTATATTTCGAAGTTCTTATTTTGAATGCACGAATTTAGATCGATAATCTCAAAGCAAAGTGTGAAGAGACTAAGGAGTTTTTGAAAGACAAAGATAGTTATTCTGCAGATGAAATCAGACAAAGAGCCTCCGATTTACAGCAGGCATCATTGAAACTCTTTGAAACAGCCTACCGTTCTAAGGTAAATTTTATGTCATCTAATACAATAATTTAAAATTTGAGATGGCTTTTTACGTTTAAACGTTTATTGAACTTGTTTAGTAAAATGCAAATTCTACATTTCAACTTGCGGTTTTAACTTTTAATGTACTTAGCTGGTAATTCTTTATACTCATATTTTCGCTATTTCATTGTTGTTCCTAACAGAAAATTTTAAATTTGTTATAGGTAGTTTCATAAGATTTCTTTCCGAGAATGAAAACTAACATATTTTAGATGAGTGGTAATCAAAGTGGCAGCAGTGAATCCTCGTCTTCTGACCCAGAAAGCAGCTCAGAGAGTGAGGAAAAGTCAGAGGATAAGTCAAAGAATTAGTTCTATCACAATTATGTATTCGATGTTCATTTTGTACGCTGCAATGAAAATTTAAAATTTTATTTGAAATTTTTTATTTTTTATGTAAAATTTTAATTTTTCTGTGAAAAAATAAGTCAAATACCCATCTTTGTTCGTGAAAATTTTCAATTAAGTGATATAATTCCAGGCTTCAATGATGTGACACGACTGTACTGTAAGACTTTGGGTTCTCACTGAAGAGGACATATACAGTACATTGTATGTTAAACTGCGAATTGGGTATGGTATTATATCCCAATTCTTTGCAACAAACTTCTGCCGAACACGCTGTCTTATCCATGAGCTAACTATAAATGGACTTAGTTTTCTGAAACTTTTTAATTTATACAATTTGTAAAAAAATTGTGGCAATTTTTTGTCTGAAATCCACCATCAAAGGTCGTAATTTATTGAATAAATGTGGTGCCTCCTTTTGATCTGCCAGAATGGCGATTACAATATCAAGCATAAATCCCACAATTTTAGAACAAGGAATGAAAATACAATGCGCGTGTTCTTTAAAGCAACATTCAACTATTTCGTTATTCCATCACAGCCATGATTTCAATTATTGATTAATTTAGGGCCTATACCTGCTTTGTATGCAAATTTATTGATATTTTAAAACGTGAAGGCATATTTGTCTTAAGAAACATACAAGAATCTTTAAAATACATAATTTTATATAAAATTTTGCGTGCATTTTATTTTGGAGGGTGTAAATACATATTCCTTGTCAGATTTACTTTTAAATGCTTCTATTTACGTTAAAACATTGCCAGGCGTAATATCATTTTTATAACTATACCGTGTTTAATTTACTTCAATCTTGGAAACATGTATAATTTCAACAAAGCTCATTAGCAGACAGAAAAGCTGAAAGTTCCGTCATTTTATCTAGAACAGCGTGTTTTTAATGCAAAAATAAATCTTTGTGGGAAGATTAATTGCGGAGGATGCCTTCTTATTTACTATGGTAAGACATTTTTATGCTTTGAAATGTCAAATTCTTTGTATGTCAGAGATTTCAATGCTTTATAACACATACCAAGTGCGTCATGAAGACTCATATTAAGCAAATTGGGTTACATTTTTACAAATTATATAGAACTTGTTTGTGATCAATGTCATTAAATATATTATTAATGAAAGCGGTATGTATATGATTAGTAAGGTAACGGACAGACCCTGTTACATTGGGACACTCTGAAGTTCTCGTAACACCTTTGGCTATTTGCCATGTGGAAATGAAGCAATTCTATTGGACGCCATTTAGTGACGAAATATTTTTGACAAAACTAAATTGAGCAAATTAATTTTTTTGACAATGTGTTCAGACCAAAGTGAGAATTTTTGATTTTTAGGATATAGGCAAACTGATATTTTTGATGACAAATTTCACTTAGGGCGTGTTTGTTGTAACAATGCTTAAACATGCAATACCATGTTTTAAGGAAAACAATTCATAGATCAAAAACCCAAATATTTCAAACGAAAAATGATGTGTTATTTGCATTAGAGTGTGTTTCTAACCGCATTAATATTCATCAAAACAAATATGCAAGAGGTGTAAAACAACAATTTCTTTAGCAATTGTGTATAAATTGTAAAAGCATACATTACACAACAACTCTGAGTGATGAAGTTCTTAAGCCATGTTTCTTGTAACAATGTTTAATCATGCAACAAGGAATATAATTGATAGAAGCAAAACTTGTTTCAATGTGTTGATATCCAAACACAAATAGGAGAAACGTTTTGCTAAACTTACACTATAGTCACTTGAAATATAGACGCACATTTTCAAAAACAAGATAGAAATATACGCCAAAGCATATGAAATATACCATTGATAAATCAATAAAAATTGAAATGTCTGATATACAGGACAAAGGCAAGTTCATTTTCACCAATATCCAAATAAAAAAATGGAATAAATATTTGCCATGCTTAGGAATTACATGTGAAAGAAAATGTATTGTATATGAGCTGTTTTTCATGCAGACCAAGTTGATATGCAGAACTTCACCACATCTAGGGAAATTTCACAGAAGTATCACCATTTATTTTTTGTAGCTGACATGGGAAATCACGACACATAAACTTGTTATCCAGATTATTCAGTACATTGTAAGCTAATGTATCAATAATAGTAATGCATTAATTCATTCCTCCAAAGTTACCAGTGTTTCCATGTTGAATTAACTGCTCTAAACATGTAAAATCTTTGTAAATAGGTAAACAGAGCTAGTTAATAGCGTATTATTCAGACACAAAAATCCAAATGGTTGGTAATTAGAAGACAAGTCAGTAGTATTATAAGTCAAGGCTTTATCTCACAAACTGATCTTTTGACCTCTAGTGATTCATAGACATTGATGAGTGTTTAAGTGCTGACTCACCACTTGACAAATGTTGATTGACAGCTCACTAATGCATTTTTTGACAGGTTGGGGTAAAAGTGTTAATGCATATTTGACAGTTATTGCTAATTGGTTTTTTAAAATGGGTTTGCTTACGAATGATTCATATTATGGTCAATTAACATTTACATTCATTTTTTTGGTTTTATATGACTAATTTCATTTTGTTAATATATACTGCTATATCACACTTGCTTGCATACATTACATTGCATTTTGTTAATATACCTTATTGTTTTTTCCATATTTTTGAATGATTGCACGTACAATGTAATTTGGGAAAGCTTACAAAAACCGAATTTCGTTTTTGTCAAAATTCCTTGTTATCACATTTATCATATCAAGTTTTTTACAACCAATAATTAATCTTCATAAGTTCAATGTATTTCCATTGGCTGGTCAATCTATATATTCACCTCATTTCATTGGATAAAATCATTATTTTTCTTCTACACAATTTTGTCTCTCACTTTTGGCAATGTCTGTTGAAACGCTAACATCCAGCTCATTGAGCAGTCTATTTAATGATCTATGCAGAACCCCACCACCATCGCATGGCTATAAAACTCTAACACAGGAGATGATGCCCCCACCACCTGCAGCTGTAAAAGAAAAACTCAACACAAGCAAAGACGCCCTATAGCCAATAATAATGCGATCATCTTTCCCAACATGAGTGAGGATGACCATGTTTTACAATGCTTAAACAATGTTAATTCCCAACCAGCAACCTGTATTTTTTCAAATGCGAGTCCAGCTAGTGAACTACCAAAAAAACTATGACTAACAATTGAGGACATTGTTCAGCTGAACATGAGATATGGTATCGTGGTAAAGATAAAACTTGACAATGGTTTTTACTACTTCCTTCCCAAGCGGTATGTCAGTGCACAGGGCGAGAATTACAAGACTCTGGTAAATAGAAAACTTTTTCCCAATGATGACATGGAAATCACAAATGGTGGCAATAATGTAAATCATATTGTATTAGAATTTAGTAAAATAAAAATATAGTATTGTTTTCTTCTACATTCACAGTTTATAAGAATAATACTAGTAAAAATCATTAATTATTAGTTATAATGGTTTTACAATAAATTTCTTAAATTTAGAGTCATTATTAGCAAATGACGATAATAAATTACCTTTTGAAGTGCTCATTTGACGTACAAATTTAAAATAGTATTTTATACAGTCTATAGAATTTTCCATGTTCTTCAGGTACTGATATCCACGATCAAGTAAATTTTCCACAGGCTGAGAGATTAACCGACTTAAAAACTCACCATTCATTCTATTGCATGCCCAAAACACAGTTTCTTTTCTATCAGACAAATTTAGTGAATTGATAAAAATAATCATTTGTTCATTTGTTAGGTTTCCCTCTGTAAATGCTATATGATGGAAGTTATCTTGATACCAATTGAAAGCTTTCTGTATATGTCCTGGTAAACAGTCAAAATTCTCTTTTGATTGACGCACTGTAATAATGTATATTTTGTCATCAACCAAAATGAACAGTTCTTTAATGTAATAGATGCTATTGAATGTGCTCCCACGAATTTAAAAAAAAACATTAGATTTCACACATGGCGCCATGACTAACAACCAACTATCCAAATAGAAAACTACAGAGAGAGTGATAAATATTTCTGTAATCAATATAAAACACAAAAGTAATTGAATAAAATTAATGCAAATTTTTGGTAAAGTTTTCCATTTGAATGAAAACCATACATGCAAATTCGTTCTACTCATCATTGTCAAAAAATAATAATTTTGATATCAATGTTTTTAATATTTGCTATATTTTAATCGTTTTAATAATAATGATAAATAATTTTTAAAAAATTAATTTTTATATTTTCAACTATTATCATGTATTATTTGTTTGGAAAAATATTTCTCAAACCAGTGTTTATATTCATGGTAACCTTCTATTTTTGATTAAAATTGTATTGTTAATAATAATATTTCTTCTATAAATTTATATTTACTCCATTTTTGTTTTTATATTTTAAGCAAAATGATAAATAATCCAGTTTGTAATAAACACATTAGATATAATTGATCTTGTAATTTAAGCAAGTGTTAATTTTAACATATTTTCATGAAAAACTCGAATTTACCATCTTTATGATGATATTGAAAATTGTAATATGTATAAAAGGTTTTTTGTTTTTTAAAAAAAGATCTTAATAAATATTTAATTTAAATTAAGCTGAAATTACATGTAACATTTATCATTGCTAATCTACAATAAATTCTAATTCACTGATTTTTCCCTAGAGTTTGAAACCAATAACATGTGTTTTGCGAAAACCAAATGTTTTTACTATTTTACCACTGCTATTACAACTTGTAATAAAAGAGAGACCCTACATTAAACATAGTTAATTTGCATAATTTAGCAAAAAACAATCTATATGTATAATGTTCTGGTTCTAGTTACATAAACCATCTGGTTTAAAAATAAATGATGAAGTTAAAATAATAATAGCATCTAGTATTCTACATGTTTCAAAAATAAAACACAGGTGGAAAAGGTAAAATATATATACATTTTCTTACATTAAACAAATGATAGTCTAGCAAAATGTCCTCCTCCAGCTGATGATGTTCTTGTCACTTTGCCTGCAACCATGAGAGGAATATCTTCATCGGTAATATGACATGTGTAGCAACAAGGGAAATAAAAATACTCATTTCAGTTAATTTTTACTTTTATCACACAGCCATACTTCGTTTGCATTACAATCATATCTTTTATATCTCGCCATTTCCCTATTTGGAGATTGTGTGGGGAAATGCAGTTACATCAGGATTGTCAGCAATGTCTTCTAAGGTTTTTAGCAGTTTCCCCCTTCTATATACATCTTCATCAACCGTTGTTTTTAAATAGTTTATTACTGATTTTTAATTGTTTAATAATTTTTCAAAAAGATATTAGGGCTTTATCTCTGAAAATTGGGTAGCCAATAAAAATCAAGAAAAATCAAGATCAAATAAAAGTTAGAAGATCTTAAGGCTGGAATCCAATAATTTTTCGCTAAAAATGGTTTTAAATTCCACTAGTTGGCGCTAGTGTAATACATCACATAGTTCACCCATAATATTTTTTAAACAAAAAATATGGGATATGTATAGGTTATATAAATTTGCCAATGTTTTAACTCGAATTAACAAAAATTTTAGCTGATAACCCATGCTAATTTTAGACAAAAAGTATTTAAGACTGGTTAGTTATACATATTTGTTAATGTTTTAGCTTGAATTAATCAAATAATTTAACTGTTAACCGTGTTAATTTTAGACAAAAAGTAATTAAGATATGTGTTTATATATGTTCAACAATTTTTAAGTTTAATTAATTATATCATGTAAATGCTAGTACATTTTGTGTATAAAAATATAAAATAACTATATACATTTATTTACAAGTTAATATAGAGTACTCTAATGAATGTCCATGGCTTAAAGAGATTTTTACACACCTGTCTTCTTCATCCTCTATCAATGTAAAAATTTTATGGATTACAATGTCTATTGGAAACCCATCTTTATATATTTTATCTGTTTTTGCTTTTAATACTTGCACCGCAGCAAATGTATATGGGAGATTTTCACCACATATCCATTCCAACTTTGACATATCAATTGTACAAACATCAAGGCCAAAGCAACTATCACACATACTCTGTCCCTCCGAAGGTTGAAACAGAACATGCAACACCTTGTTGTTTGGGAGTGGTATGTCTTCATAATTCACGAGCTTATCAATATTTTGCAAAACACACATCTTGTGTTCAATGATTGAAAAATTCTGTAAAACACTGTCAAACATATTTGATATCATCTCTAAAACAAAATTGTGAATATTTGTTTAAAATATATTTAGATTTATATAGACCTGCAAGACTTGCTATAGGCTAATTTAAAATGTTTATATATGGTAATAATATTAGTAATACCATGGGTTTATTGTATGTTCAAAAAATTTGAAAATTGTTTATTTACAAAAACTCAAACAATGACATGTAAATTTTGAGCATGTTAAATTTAGATTTTTAAGAAAATCTAGTGCAAAGTCTTTTTGCAAATACACCCTAGTATTGTCAATCATCTGAAAATTCGACATTTTAAAAGCCTTTTAGATTTAAACTTCTCCTCCCAAAATAAACAAAAAACATTTTAAAAGCTTTTTCCCAGAGAACCTGTCAATTTGTTAAAAGGGTTCTATGTAAATCTATCAGAAATACATTAACACTTGGGCCCTCAGTAATTGGATATCTCAGTTTGGGTTCCAGCCAATTGTGATAAACCCTGGGCAAAATCGAATTCTATTCTCATTTCAACTTTGGTTAGAAGCAGTTTGTTTTCAACGTACTTTAAAATTTCTGTCAATGTTTCCGAATTTCTCTCTGGCTGGAATGCCAAATATGAGAAAATCATAGAAGAAACCCTTTATAAAAGCAACTCAGAAATTAGCTTTGATGAAACCATGTAAGACATTCTTTTGTAAACTATATTATCTAAGAATTTTTATTATACAATGGTTTGTATTTAATGTTTTCACTGCCTCACCTAAAACATGTATTATTCATCTAAGAAATTAAGTTTTTTTACATTGCAATTTGTTATAATATTTCACAATATGTAATTTACATTTTTATCAGTGCCAACCTTTTATAAAAACGAATCAGAAATTTCTGTTTATCTAAAATACATTTGTGTATTATTAAAACAAAATATTTTTTTATGTTATGAATTATATTTTAATATAAAAATTTGTAATGATTTTTGTATTAATCAAATTTTTTTTATATTCAATAATATCCCAAAAGAACAAGAACAAGAAAATTTTGACAAGTGGTCACAAAATTTTGGGAACCAGATCAATCAGATGATGACTAGTTACAACAACCAAACCGGGTCCAGTGATGTCAAGCAAACAGCTACATCATCAACTCAAAAAACTGTGATGCCTGAAAATGCTTCAAACATGTGAGTGCCATTATAGCATGTTTTTCTTATTTTGAAAATTGTTTTTGCCATCTTTTACAGTTTTAAAAAAACACAATAGAGTTTTTACAGTTTAAATAATCCAATACTGTTGTCAATGTTTTTTTAATTTTGAAAGCTTTTATTTTAATTGTCACAGGTCTATTTCCTAGCCATTATTCATTTTTTAAAAATAAAACACATTCACAATTTTGTTGAAAACATTTACTGATTTTTAATTAATGTTCTAAATCCACACTCTTACAAAATGTTAACACTTGTTTATTTGTTAAAATGTAATTTTGTTTAAACATGCGTGTGTATTATCAGAATTTTTATTGATTGTTTATTTTTACTGTTGCCTGCATAAATATCTATTTTACATTACACTGTCAATTTTTTTATCTAACACCCCGGTTTTTTAGGGTGATTGAGATGTTATTTATTTAGTTAAATGTAATTTTATTTAAAAGAGTTTTAAAAAATACGAGGTGTTATCACTTAATTTAATTTTATTTTAAATAATGCATTTGGGTGAATACTCAATTTATTTTGTTAAAATGTCAATTTATACTTTCCATTTATGATAGAACATTACGTGTCTCCTCTTTGCGGTTTAATTAAGTTAACATGCTATAAGATTCTCATCTCTCTCTTTTAAATGTAATTAATGAGAGAGTTATCATTATTGATAGTGTTTAATATTACATGTGCATGCATAAATATCTATTTTACATTACACTGTCAATTTTTTATCTAACACCCTGGTTTTTTGAGGGTAATTATGAGATGTTATTTATTTAGTTAAACATAAATTTGTTTAAATAATGCATGCATTATCTAACTTACTGATTATAATGTATTGCTATTTTCCCTCTATACCGTGTTTATGCATATTTTTTCTCTTCCTGGTTTATATATTTTAAAATTCAAATGCGTGTCAAAAACAAAATTATTCCATGTTTGAAAATATGACTTGTGTTTATGTTAAAATCTAAATTATTGTTTCTGTGTTTTAAATTTTTTTCAATCAATATTTTCTGAGTTTTACTAATACATGGTCTATTTAGACCAAAGACAATGTCCCAATATTTCTGCAGTTTGTGCACATACGCAAGCCCCCGCCCAAAACAAGTGAGGTCACACCTTCACACGAGACATAAGTGAACATCAGTTAATTTTTGTTTGTTTTGCAAGACTTATTTTGGAAGTAAACCATTGCTTTAGAACCATATTGATAAAAACCATCCAAATGAGATTCCGTCAACTTCAACTTTGAACACCAACAATAACCATGAATTTACCATACAAAGATCAGAGAATGCATGTTGAGGTGCTTTCTCAAATTATTTATCTGACCATCTTAATTCAATTGATGTTTATGAGGCGTTCTCAAACCATTACAAGCCAATACATGAGATAATTTCAAATGAGGTTTCTATGCATTATTCCGCAAAAATTTACCTAACTTGTGAGGTGGAAATGGTGAAGCTTGTGGAAAATAATGAGGAAAAGGTTGCCATTCTCCATCCAACATCACATCTCATTCCAGTTTTCTGATCAGGTCTAAGTGAATGTAATTTCTCCAACCTAGTCAATGAAATTGCCAGTTTTATTTGTGTTTATGCAACAAATGGGAGCAGATTTATTTTAAAAAGAATAAATAGAGTTAGTCTACGAGTATCCAAATATCGCCCAAGTTGTGGAGGATCTTACATTCCATTGCCTGACTATCTAAAAAGAAACAAATTCTTGGTAAACCTGAAAACCGGACAATCAAACCTATGTTTTGTCTACTCTGTATTAGCATGTCTCCACCCTGAAATTAAAGCATGATGTCAAATAATATGAATGAAAAAATTTCTTCCCAAGTTAAAATATTCCGGATTGACATTCCCACTGTCAATTAATGATGTATGCATTTTTGAGATGTGGAATTTGATAAATGTCAATGTGTATGCACTAAATGAACAATGTCTTGTGCCAGCATATATGTCTCCATGTCACCATCAGAAGACAGTCAATTTATTACTAATTGAAGAAGATGAAAAGAGTCATTATTTAGCAATTACAAATTTGAATGCGTGTCTCCGGTTTTTTAAAAATAGAAACCATGATTTCTTTTGCCCAAAATGTTTATCTGGGTTTACAACAAGAGAAAATTTATCAAAACATGAGATTAAGTGCAACAGAGTATCAGAACCAAACATTACTTCCCTGAACCAATCAGACAAAATTAAATTTAAAGCTTATGACACTCAAAATTACATTCCCATCATTGGTAGTCTGGATATCAAAGCGATTTCAAGAAAGGTCCACAGTGTGCAACCTAATCCGTCTACAAGTTATACTATATGCAAAGTCGAACAAATTCCATCTGGTGTTTGTGTGGCAACAAGTAGCGTGGACAAATTATTAACATGCAAGATATATACTGGCAAACAATGTATGGAACAAGGGTGGAATCATTTACAGAAATTAGCAACACAGTCCTATGAGATGAAGCAACTCCTTTTGTCCTCTGCTGATTCATCAATATTGGAGGAGTGGTTTTAATGACTCACCTACTTAACAAACGTTGATTGACAGCTCACTAATGGAATTCACAGCTCACTAATGCATTTTTTGAAAGGTTGGGGTAAAAGTGTTAATGCATATTTGACAGTTATTGCTAATTGAGTTTTTAAAATGGGTTTGCTTATGAATGATTCATGTTGGGGCCAACAATTTAGTTTACACTGTTTCTCGCTAATGGATTTTCAGTGATGTCACATACTTGATATTTTTAAGTGGGTCTACTAATGGATATCAATTAGTGATTCCTCTCAGTTTTTAATTGATTTTGTGGTGATTCACTTACATGTTAGGGCCAATTTAGTTTACATACATTTTTTGGTTTTATATGACAACTTTCATTTTGTTAATAATTTCAGATGATTGCACAAACAATGTAATTTGGGAAAACCGCATTTCATTTTTGTCAATATATACTATTAACACGTTTATCATATAATGTTTTTTTATAACACATTTTGTAATATCATGCTAATGACTATTTTCCATAAAAATTTTCCATGTTTTTTGTATAAAGGCACAAACACGCAAAGACTACAATTTCGCTCCATGTGTAATACATAGTAAAAGCAACCTACATTCTCGGAAAGAGGGTTATGTATAAAACTGAAATTCGCCTCCTAAAATGTTTACATGCAATGATATTTCTCCTCCAATGTTTTGTATCACAAAATTAGTCACAATTCTTCATTTGATCTAAATGTATAAACTTGAAATGTGTTTAGTGAGATACACGTTAAATTCAATAGCAAAACATTTATAATCAATTTAACTTCATAATTCACAACATTAGTTAAAAAATTATTGTCAAAATAATTCTAGTAAGTCAATTGTAACAATGAAACAAAAGCAACTAACTAAAAGCTATTATATACAAATATTTCCTTTCAACCAGTTGCAGGTTAAACAAAAGTGATTAAAAAACAATTTAAGTTTTAAATAACATTTGTATTTTAGTTTTAATCAAAAAAGTGTGTGTGTGTGGAAACAAAACCTAAATGTGAATAGATTTGTAAACCAAAAATGTATATAATTTAGTTTAATCATGCATGATGTAAAGAGATAAAATGAAATATGCACTTGCTCTGAACGTATAAACTTAAAAATGCATGTAGTGGGATACAAATTTAATAGCAAAACATCTATAATCAATTCTACACTCATAATTCACATTGTTAGTTAAAAAAATTATTGCATCTAAATAATTCTCATTAGTCAATTCAATGAATTGCAAAAGTAATTAAAACATTTTGACTTTTAATAGTTCATAATTTAGTTTTAATCAAAAGCATATATATAATTTACATGTACAATTGTAGCATCATCCAAAGCAACTAAGCTGCAAGCGAGGAATAATGTCGAATGATTAATAATAATTAGAATTGATTGTAAAATTTAGTTAATTATCTTAGTTACTTTGTACAATGCAACTAAGCCATAATATTGTTCAAATTAAGAAAAACTTGTTAGCCGATCAAGTAACATTTGACAAATTATATTGAGCGAAATTACGCTTACGAAGGAACAGCCATATTGGCAGACGAATTATTTAAAATTCAAAATCAGCAGGTACTTTTGGAAAATTTTTATAAATAGCTTTGAACTAACCAGAAATTTGATGAACAATAAATTCTTCGGAGTTTATTTTATTTTCATTCTACTCTTATCTGGTTTGATTATTTAATAAAATGTGCAGCTAGGCAAGTTGTGTCGAGTAGTGGCTGGATTCCATCACGGGATCGATTCGAAGGGTCCTTGTGCCAGTCACGAAACCGCACTTATGTTAGGGTTAGGAGTTTTTCGATTCTCGCCTAGTCTGACTATCGATCGATACATGTATAAAATAATTACTGCTTGAAATGACTGGATAGTCAACACCTAGGGATATATATATATATTTCTTAACACTAGGAGACTTGACTATAATCGACCTGATAAATGGCCTTACATGTAGTTTTATTAAATGTAAGTATAGGGAACTGCAGTGTTATTATTTAAATTACTAAGCCGATAGTTTTACGGTAATGGCTGTTTTAATATATGTAAATGCAGTTAGTGTCAATGCCCGGTTGCTTTACTGAATCAAAATAACAAACACTTTACAAAATTGAGTTTAAGTCAGTTACAACTTGACATGAGTGCATGCACTGAGTTAAGGTAAGGTACACATAATTAATCCCAGTTGAGCTGAGATGGTGCCGTGGAGTGATCATCATTCATGAAGGAGAGGAACTGCCTTGTGGAGATCGGCTTTGGGCAGTAGCCCAACAGAAGAACTGAAGAGGAAACGTCATACGGCTCCGTCACCTAAACAGTGATGGTCAATACTCAATTACTTAATTAACATAGCTAGTTAGTTAGAGAGGAAAAGTCTGACGGTTCAATAACTTTGTAACACCTCACCCGCAATTTACCGAGTGATATTTATCAGTAATAATACACGGCGCAAATAGGCCAGGTGGAGGATGTTACATGGCGACTATGACAAATAAGAACAACGTCAACGGAGAGGAAACAATGCAGTGATACTCTTTGAAAGACACTGAAACAACTCAAAGAAAAGTGAAAAGGAAGCAACAGAGCAGCAAACAGAAAAATACAAAGTCAGCAAAGGCAGAAAACTTCAATCGCAACAAGTGCAAACTGGACTCTTGAATCGTAACCAAACTGGAAAGCCACTACGACATCAAGAAACATGACAAACAATAAAAGCAAGAGAGGAAGCGCAAAGAAGGCGATACCGAAAACCACTACCCCTATGACAACACGATCGTCATCCTATCCAAGGAACTCAGAAGCAACCCAAACCCCAGAGTCAATAAGACACGAATCCTCTTCTGAACCAGGAACCCCAGAAATTATGGAAATTCTCAGAAAGAATAATGAGACAGAGAAATTACTATGAGAAGAAATTGGTCTGCTAACAAAAAGGATAGAAGACATCGAATTAGCAAGTGCGGAAACAATCAGGAACATCCAAATCAATATGGATACCAGATTAATTGAACAAAGCGAGGTGTTCCAAAATGAGATCAAGGCACTTACAAAACAATTAACGGAATCGAACAGCAGATTTCTGGAACAAAACCAGCTTCTGCAAGATAAGAATGATGTATTAGAAAGAACGAACCAGCAGCTAATACAAGATAATGATATACAAGCTGCAGAGATCTCACAACTCAAAAGTAAAATAACTCGACTCGAAACAAACAGAAATGAACAATCAGCAAATTTACAACATGACTTGTTGGAAATAGAAAACAGGCGATTAGTCGAAGATAAAGATCTGAGACAAGAAGAAATAGCTCAACTAAAGGATAAGTTGAGGTTATTACAGCTGAATAAGGACGAACAAGATAAAATACAATCCCACAATTTTCAGTTCATAGGTAGGAAAGAACGGGAACTACGAGCTTCACCACTCCATGACAACATATCAGAGGACTCTTCGGAAGACGAGAATGAGGTAGAAAAGAAGAAATTCGTTGAGGAAATCAAAGAAGCGATAACCGCGCAACTACGAAAAGAAGCAACAACAAAAAACATGAAACCGAAATACAACAACTCGATATTAAACCAGGAGGTGGGAAACGACATGATCCCCTGTAAAGCTATGCTACCAAAATTCAATGGCAGAGTAGATGGCTATAATCCAACATTTGCGAATGGCTCCAGATGTTCGAGTTGACAATGGCAGAAAGAAAGGTGAGCCAACACTCAGCAGCGGCAAGATTCCCCCTATATCTAACAGGAGCGGCAGCACAGCACTACCTATTGTTAGACCCTGAACCAAAAACGAACTACGAATTGTTAATTGGCGACTTCATAGAATACTATGGAAACGAAAGTTTTAAGAACCAATACCGGATAATTTTAAATGGAACAAAGATGAAAAAGACAGATGACATCCGCAATTATATACAGCAGGTCAAAAGGCTAGTCACACTCAGCTCAAGGGAGAGCCAATATTCAAAGTACGATCTCTTTTCACATATCTGCAAGGGAATGTCCGATAATATAAGAGCACAATTTGAAATTAAGTGCAATGTAGACGACAAACTGGAAAAGATGATCAGGAAAGCAGTGGACATACAAGCGACGATAGAAAATAACGCGAGAATAAACGAAAAGGCAGCCTGGCATAGAGAAGCGCCAACCTGGAGGAACAACCATAAGCCGAAAAACACAAC
>CABFPE010000170.1:922088-957946 GCA_900660155.1 Hofstenia miamia | reverse complement strand
ATATATATATATATATATATATATATATACTGATGCAAAATGTGAGAACGTATTCTTAAATTATTTTACAATACTTATGATTTTGTTAAATGTATGTTATCATCATTGATTGATTTTGAATATGTATTACCTGTTTTAGATGTTTTACGCTCACTTTGAATTAAGTCGACGCGCTCCCCTTGCAAAGATATGGCTGGCAGCCCATTGGGATAAAAAATTGTCGAAATCTAACATCTTCGATATCAATATCGAGTCAAGTGTTGACAATATTTTAAATCCAGCTGCTAAGATGGCCTTAAGAACTTCTGGTCATTTAATGTTGGGCGTTGTGCGAGTTCATAACAGGAAGGCACGATATTTATTAGCCGATTGTAACGAAGCGTTCATTAAAATTAAAATGGCCTTTAGGCCTGGCATGGCAAACGCAGCTGGTAATGCTGGCCTTGATTTACCAGACGGAGCGCATGAATTAGCGACAATTACTCTGCCTGAAGTTTTTCGCGATTTTGATACCTCATTGACTGATTTTGCAGATTTTGCTCCCCAGGCTGTTGGTGCAGGTATTTACACATTTTAACTCTATCTTATACTATAATGGAATTCATCAGAATTTTTGAGTTACTACATATATAATATGAGTAACTGTATTATAATTTAACTATACATTCAATGAAAATTTTGTTACGCTGAGTGTTCACTGTAGGTTTTATATTGATTATGATAATGTACTGAACGGTTTTGGATGAATTTTCGATAATTTGCTTAATTGATTTAAAAATTTCAATTTCCATAATATAAATTGCATGGTTAAAATAATCGATGAATATAGTTTACTATATATTTAAATGACTGAGAAAGGAACCTTCCGAAATGCTCCTGAAACTACTACTGTAGCGTGCTGCCAGTAATCCTGTCAGATAACATTCGGCTATGCAGTGTAATTTTACTTAAACTGTATTTCTTGTATGAATGCTATCATAATTATGAACAGTAATTTTTGCTCTATTTTATTTTAAATTGACTTAGGGCATTGTAAATAGGAGAATAACAGCCGTGTAGAATAATTTTGTTAGTCATTAAAGCTGGCATCAATATTCTGCTATCTTGGTAAACTCTTTGTGTTGAAATACAGGTTGGGTATTGCATAATTTGCTTATGTCCCGTTTCTAGTCAAAGGATTATCAAACAGATTGGGGATGTCATTTGGAATTTATTTACGCTATTACTAATCGTTTATTCGAAACATTGTGTTTGTATACCCTGCGTCATGTCGGGAGCAAATTTTTTAACGTGTGTAACTCCCTGTGTAAAGCTTGCTTTGAAACAAAACGATCATTTACGTACGCTGTGTTGAAAAACGCATTTGTATTGGATTGTGTCACGTATAAATGGTGTCTCCTTTGCAAAACAAAATTGTCAAATACCATTTAATACTGACATCACTGACTTTCAAGAGGCTGCTGGTTTATCTCGAGCTACTGTCTACAGAACATTTCTTAGGACAGGGTAATTATCAAGTATATAGATATATTGAGCTTGTTGCGGTGGATCAGGCTATTGTTACAATATATATTTTTATTGTGATCAGCCACCAATCCTATTTCTCAGATTTACCCATGGGGTCTCAAGTTGGGTATGGCAAGGTAAATAACGTCAAAACAACTGCATCGAATTGCCTACTGATGGATAATTATTTCACCTGTCATGAGCTACTGGCATCATGAGAGGGACATATCTCGGTGGTTGTCTTGCCTTTGTGAAAATACATATTGCCCACGAGTATAGGTCACAGTCCTCTGACTTTTGATTCTACTAATGGCATTCTCATTACAAAATTGTATGACAAACGATTGTTAAATAATTTATTTAGCCACTTCACTGCGGTATTATTTTACGGAAAATTGAAAGATGAAATGTTGAGAATTAACCCATTCACTCATTACTTCACAGGAATAAATCGTTTTCATTTACGTTATAATAATTATAAGAAAAACTTTTTTTCAAAAACCAGTTTATTCTAACATTATTTCGTAATGACACCAGACTTCATCTTATTGGTAAAGAGCTAATAGTGAAACTTGGAATGATAGTCTTTGAAGCACGGAATGATGCATAAGGGAATTTTGCACACATCGCATTGATACGTATTCTCTTTTCGAATGAGTCGTTCATAGCAAACCATGCACCGTTGTTTATAACACTCGTTGGTTGAATTTTCAGGTGGTTGAAATTTTTCAGCAAAATGACGGTCTTGGAGACCCAATGGACTTGGTCCTGAATGAGGACGACCTCGACGTGGATAACCTGGAAGAGAACTGGAAGATATTGTTTTTTACAAGTTCAAGTTTGAACTATCCGGGCGTTCGGTTGCCACCAGCTTCCTTGTGCATTGGTACGAATTTGTGGCGCACATATCGAGTAGGTAGAAAAAGAGTTTTTTATTCCACCCCTTCCATACAACGGTTATAATCGAGGACACTGACGGGTTTCATAATTTTGTTTCCTTCTCGATTAGTTTTTTCACTTTCTCGCATTTCCGCCGAGTGCATAGTAGAAAGCATTTTCACATCACCTTTACTTGTCCATATAAGAAATAGGATTTGTTCATCACATGACCATGAAGATACATCACCTTTACTTCTCCTTTCATTTGGTACGGCCGGCATATTTTCGCGATTCAGACGGACTGTTCCACATGTATTCATAGACAGGTGGCACAATCTGATATATAAATCAGGACTACTGACCAGTTATCAAGGTACACATTATAGCCCTTATTCAAAGGGGATTCCATAAGCTGTAAGACTACCGCAGTACTAGCTAGAGCTTCTGTGGTTTTGTCTTCAACAGTATAGATTTTGAAATTCCATATATATCCACTACTGGGTCCAACTGATTGACACAATTTACAAATTTTGATTCCAATCCTGGCACGCTTGCTAGGGTTGACTTGCTTGAAGCGCAAGCGGCCATGAAATTTCATCAGGGACTCAACAATAGAGATGTCTTGAGCTCAATGGTAGACTGACATGAATTTATTCCTGCAAATTTTGTGCAGTCGTTCATTGTCATTTAGATTGGAATTATCACAGAAATGGAGATAAGACATAATCTGACGAAATTTGTCTCTTGGTATTGTCTTAGAAAAGAACGGGGTCTCAATCACATCATCACGCGTCCAATAACAGTCAAAAGTTGTTTTTTCACAATCACTATCAAGATGCACAACGCCAAGATAAATTTTACTTCAAAGAATATCATAATGTTGTTTACCTGTTTGTAAAGGAGGATATGCATTCGTTTCAGTAGCGATCATTTGAACCAGTTCATCTGGTTCATAGAGAGAGGAACGCGCAATCCTGGACTTTCGTTAAATGGATGGATCTGAGGAACATTATCCTGTCTTCTCCAATTTATTATTTTTCTATTTGGCTGCGTTGTTGAATGATTAGGTTTTGGGTTATTTTGTTTTACTCGACCACCACGACGATTAGACAATCTACCTCTAGTGGGAACAAGAGTTGTTGCATATGCAGTTGGAAAATCACTAGATTCGTGAGATTCATCTGTATCACTGTACTCCAAATGCGCGTTGCCTTCTGAAGAGAATGAACCCTATGTCGCAATGAGGTCAGCAACTTGCGCCGGAGTGCGTCTACGAGCCATGCAAATTTCTCATTGAATAAACGTCTTTTGTGACGAGAACGAAAGTAAGAAATGGAATGACTTTATTTCAGACGTGCCTGAGGCCGGCGGACAACAATTCAAGTGCGAGACGTCGCATGACAACCGCGGCACACTTTCAATGCAGATATGTAGACTGCGATCGATTATCTGTTGCCTGACTGCCATTTGGATAATGTATGCAGCCAATGTGAGCATAGGCAGGAGAAAGAGAAGCAAATCAATGCGCGTATATTTGCATCATTCTCTGTGAAGTGGTTAAGGATTTAGACACTACTGTAAATCGGACAGTCAAGGGTCATGAAATGCAACATTTTCGAAGGTTCAAATTGATTTTAGTATACAACCATGGCATGGGTAGAATAGATTTGATTTACAACTTTTCAATTACTGCACAACGTCAATATCCTCCAAGAAATGCTATTTTTCATTGGTCACATGTTTGCTGGATATTTTTCCAATGTTTCGGTTTTGCATAAAAAGTATTCTTCAATAAGACGTTTTCCATGTGGTAAACATCTGTTATTAATGTTGATCCAACCAATGCATTGCGGTACGATTGGGAATTTCGTGGACACACGATTACTGCAAATAGCATTCCAAGTAATATTTTGTGTAAACCTTTAATCTTCTGTGAAATACATTTTTCCTTGGTGTTTGTGATGTTGCTAAAAAGTGTCCTCTAGGACACTTGATATTTCTGTGTTCAATGGTAGATCATGGAATCTTTGGACATTACCTCAAACACAAAACGAATAATGTATTAAGAAAAATGATTTATTCAAGATATTTTCCTATAATATTTGTCCGATTGTTGATAAATTCATCTTCTTCAGTGCAGTCATGCAATTATCACATTATGGAGAATTTTGTCAACAAAATTTCTAAAATAAGACATTGGCTGAAGAATATCTATATTTGTACTACATAATTTTTAATGCGACTTGCGATTTTTTAATAAGATACTTATCAATATTTACACAATTCCTTAGGAGTGCAAAGAAAACTATTCTGTTTTTGACTGTAAATCTCGCAAGAAATTTTGGTTAATTCATTAGATTAGCGAATACTCTAATTGTTACACAAATTATAGCACAGATTATTTAATAAAATTTACAAAAATCTTTTGAATTGTTTTGAGTATATTTAGGCTTCGAACATATTCGCTAGCAGAAAGGTTTTCCAATTTGCCTAAAATTCAAGTAATCATTAGGTGTAACCTTAATAATTAAATTAATAGAATATATTCAATATTTTCATTTAGCGATATTTCTTTGTATTTCTATTTGCATTATTAAAGCAATGAATTTCTTCAACCAATTCATGATTTATCCTCGAATTTTCCGGACTTGTGTAAAAAGATTACAGAGAAAAGTTATTGAAAATTTAAAATAACACTTTTAACCACTATGTATTTGATCAAAGGTATTTTATATTTCAACAATTATAAACAAAAAAAACAATCCATGAAATGATAAACGTGAATTAAATACCTGAGACAATTCGGGTGTAGTAATTGCCTCGTTACCAATCGAGGAATATAGTTTTCGGTTACTGAAGACAATCACTTTCGTTTTGAAGGCGACGGTGTAATTTCAGGCGAAGGTTTAATAAAAAATTTTAAAAACCAATAGTCAATTGTTTAATATTGCAATGTCATTTGCATCATTTGATGGAAATGATAGGTTGAAAGATCTAGGTTTGTCTAAACGTGCCTCCAAACTCTTTTATCACTGATCTACTGTGCATTACCTAAAAACTGGCATTCAACAATTGAAGGAAATAGCTTACCATGAGCTATAGTGTAACCAAAATGCTTTCCAAACTGAATTTGTGATTAGGGTTCAAGACAAATTTTGCAAATGTTTGACAGTTGTGGCAATCGCTTATTGATTCCAATTTCAGTATACTTTGAGTTTGATCGGAAATACCAGAAATATAATTTTATCAATTGTTTCCTTTTCTCTTAAAGCAATAAATAATTATCTATTACATAGGTAAATACTTGTTATATTCAAATTCAGCATTTAGAACCTATGGAAATAATTAAAATTACAATTCGCACTTTCAGACATTTATGAAAATTATTGTCAACTATCTGATAATCTATTTCGGTAATGCCATCAACCAGAACAGTAAGATTCTTTCCTCTTAATATTAAAGAATGGTAAACGTTTTTCATGATGACACCTTACATTGTTTTTTAAAATTCCTACATACGAAATATACTTGAATTTCACCATAGCTCAAAATGCCATTGGAGTAGTTTTACACTATATAGTTGCATGATGCACCTCTTTTGAAAATATAATTTATACGAGATTTTAATAAGAATTGAGGTTTTGTAAATGCAGAAATATTTTCTTTCAATCTCTTAATAACATCAAGGCTATATTCTTCATTTCAAGGAGCTCTCTTCAAGCAAGTTTCTTCCTAATTGAAACCTTTTTAATATTTACGTTGTAAATGATAATGACAAATTTATGATTGAATATCTCAATAATGAGCTTGCCATGATTGATGGTCCCGAAAGAGTTGTGTACAGGAAATAATTTGCACTTTCAAAACCAAAAGTGGATGTTTGCAAAAGAGGACCAAATTCATTAACTTGTCAGCATAAATGGCAGAAAAGAATGAACCTTTTTGGTTTCATATTTATTATAAAAATGCAAAAAAAAATACTGCACATTGAACATCTGATTCAAAACAATATTTTGGTTAATAGGCGAAGTTAATTTGAAAGACAAAAAACACTATCATTAGATAAATTTGTTGATTTCAGAAAAAATAAACCATTGTATAATAAGAATTTTAATTCTAACGCCTTTTTTCAAAACATCAAAATGCCTTAGTTTTCCTAAAACATGTGTTTAATATACGAATGTTAGTGAAATTTTTCATCTTTGGACAATTTTCCTTAAATATAAAATAGAAAACTTGTGATGAACCTAAAAGGCACTAGTGCATATAATCAATTGAAGGTAATAATGGTGACGGAATATTTAAAATATTATATTGATTCCACATAAGATAAACTTCTTTACATGGATATTGCATTCTCCATTTATTTCAAAAAGTTTCCATCCGAAGGAACCATTAAATTTAGCGTAATTCATGATTTACCATTTAAATGTTTTCGCGATAATCTTCAGTGAGTTACTCTTTGCAAAATGCGTAATTGGGGTTTCAACCTGAGACTTCGTTTCGCGTGGTTTACACATATCTATAACATTCTATATTTTTATATGATGTACATTCCTGTATATTAACTGTTCTTTAAAAGGAACATTCCAGTCTTGACAAATTTAGTCATACTTTGTAGGTATTCTGTGTGTATGTGCGAATTTTCGTTTAGAAAGGTTCTGGAATAATCGTTCGAACTTCACGCATTTCATTTGATTTCATAACTTTTTTTAATAGATAAAATGTTTATGCGACTAAATCATGAATCAAATCGAAATGTTTTTCTTTAAGCAAGAATAAATATAATAATAATATAAATTTGTATCGGAGAGTAGAACAGGTTAATAATTCTGGATTATACAGTTATATCTCAAGTCGCCAACTTGCAAATTAATTCCAGAATTCCTGAATGCAACTGTAGCTTCCAATTGTTTAGTTCACATATTTCTACAATCCTTTTAACTTAGAGTTTATTCAATAAATTTTTGTATGAATCATTTTGCAGAGCAATGTGCAGAGGTTCTCTATAATATTGAAATCATCTTCTATTTGAATGTTGAATAAAAGCAAAAATTATTAGTCAAATGTTATTCGCTAGTTTCTAAAAAGATTATTTGTTTTTGTTCAGGTGGCTCACTACGTCTTAATCAAAGTCGTCTTGATGAGATCACTATGAAAGAAGATGTTCCATCCCATACAACGTTAAACAGTTTCAGTGATGGCTTTGGTCCTAGTACATCTGACATTGAGTTAATGAGAGAGCGTGATAGATCTCGGGATAGATCAATGGTTGGTATGATTGATTCATTTGGTGGCATGGAACGTCCTTACACTGCATTTGGGGATGACTTCTCAGTGAGGGATCCGCTGCAAGATAGCATTTTGAGTGCCCCGCTTGGTCCTGAAGTTAGTTTATTTGAGGAGGAGCCTCTTCAAAATCCTATGTCAGTTGCCACCATTCATCCAGATGTAAGTTATTTACTATGCTTTATGTTAATGAATTACTCTGAAAATTTGAGTTGTCCATATAAGTCATGCTTTAAACATTTATGAATATAAGTTATAATGTGTATTAAACACCATGTTTTAATGAATTATTTCAAAATTTACCTTTCAAACTGCAACTTACATAACAGATGTGTCAATTAATTGGAATTCCTTACTGGGTTTCATAGTTCTTTAAATTTCAAAAAAATGTAATGCCAATTAAAAAGTCCTTTACTAGATATTGGTCATAAATTTATAAAATTGTCAATAATTAGCGTCGAGTTGGTTGTAACGTTTGAATGTCCTTTATGCTCACTATTCATAGATGCTTAGACTTTGACACCCTTACAACGTTGGACCTCAACTTTCGAAAGATTTGTATTTCGCTTTTGTGAATGAGAGATTGTTATTTGTATAGGATGACAGCGCGTAGATTTTACAGTCGAAATTTGGAGTAATTTTTTGCTATAGTATTTTGGTTTGTTGTATTATTTTAGCGATTATCTTCCATTGATGTGGTTAAGGGAGGTTATGCTAGGATGCTTGAAAGGATCTTTGTCATATTTCATTGGATTAAATCACATTACATTTAGATGTTGGATGAACCTGAAGAACCCGTTATTCAAAATGAAACAACGTTGATGAAAACTACCCTAACAAATGAAACAGACGGTTTTGTCCTTAAGCCTTTGCAATCTGCAGCTTCAGTGCGGAAGCGAAGAAAGCTAATAGTAGACGAGCATATTAAGATCACAGCCGCTGTGATGAAAGCGCAAATGGAAGACACAAGTGATATTGTCACTACTTTGGATCTTGCACCGCCAACAAAAAAGTTAATGCAATGGAAAGATACTGGGTGTGTGGAGAGAATGTTCAGTTTACCCGGTCGCATTTGCGGTTCCTCTACATTACTGGAGAGATATGTATCCAACCTTCGTTCAGATCTTCCTAAAGAATTTCAGGTTTTTCTTAATTCTTACTCCGTTTTCATACATGTCTAATTCAATTTTAAAACGAGCATGCTTTTCAAAAATTTTCTTTTGCATGTAGGCTGGTCATTTTATGGATTTAATGAACTCAGCCACCTAAAAACCCTGGGGCATTTCTTTACTCGGTTGATTATAACTCACTATAACGCACTATTTCAACATTATATTTTTACTTGATTTATTCTGTGAAATTGAGTTAATGTTGTGAAGATTGAATATTTGACTTTTCTTTTCTTTTTTATGAAGAACAAACGTACCGGCTAGCCCTGCATTTAAACAGTGTTAAAATGCAATTCCTAAATATATTTGCAAAACGTATTGCCCATTACTAATTATTCCTAAATGTTTTTTCGAAAAATTAGTTTTAAGTAGTGAAAATCATGTAAACAATGTTCACTGTAAATTGTTTCAAAGAAAATTTGATTTCAATTTTAGAAAATTATTCACTCCCATATTGGTAATGCAGGGCTTTTTTCAATTAATTGAAAAATGAAAAATTACGTTCCACCGGGGCCTACTAAATACTATTTGGTAGGTCCTGGTTCCACACATTTATAATTAAACATAGGAGAGTGTAGTAATTTAGTGAAACAGATCTGTTTGAATATAATTCAATGCTATTTTGCGATAAATTATATAGCAAGTTACTTCATTGATTTAACCAAATTGCTATAGAATTTTTTGGTCAATATTTCCATTTTGGTCTTCATGGAGAGTTAGATTCAAATGTTACCTCAAAATCAACACTTTTTTCGCAGCTCTTGTAGGGAAATTTTCATAGCCAATGCAATTGGAACTATTTTACATATAGAGATAACATTAAATCTGCAAAACTTGTTATAATTTTTTAATTTTGTAATTGTCTGGAAACCTAGTTTTCTATCAATTTGTTACAATCGGTTAAATGATGGACAATAACTATTTTGATGATGTTGTTTGTTGCACCCAGGTTTCATTTATAATTTGTCCTAACTCTTGTTTTACAGTGCTGTTCATTAACAAATGTCCGTCCGCTGGAATGTGTGTAGATGATGGTCTTTGAGATGTATGTTGTTTTTGATCTGACATCAATTTTTTTTAGAATTCAGACGTATATTAGTCTGATGTTAGACCATTCAGACGATAATTCCATTGTTATAATACCACTTGCTTATTTTACATTTAAGTTAAAATATTTGGACTCAATGCTACTTTAGAGAACCAAAACGAAATCGTTCATTAGTACTGACACAAATAATGTGCGTTCACCCAAGCATCTTTTTCACTTATGTATAATAATGTATTTCAACATGGTCTTCTGAACGCAACTTTAATGGGAACTAGATAGTATATTGTCAAGATTTATGTTATTTTATATGGTGTTAGATCTATTATTTAAGTATTTTATTGCACAATTAAATCTATATAATTGGAAATTTTTTAATTAGTTTGGGTCATTAAATTATTATTGGTATTTGTAAAAAATTAATATTGTTTGTATAGGAAGAGTTGCCTATTGACCCACCTGCTGTTGAGGAACCCGAACCCATGGAAGTTCAAAGAGAGGATACCTCTGCTGTTATGCAATTTGTGGAACCACCAACGCCCGCAGCTCCATACAATGTTTCTCTAAATATGGATCCTCCAACCCCTTATATTGATCAACCATCACACACTGCTGCGCCACCGCCAACTCCTCTTATTGATATGGGTGGTCCTCCCGAAGATGATTTGTTCGGAAACGTTGACTCTCCGGATGATAGCTGCCCGGGATTCGATGATCCACCCTCTCCACAATCACCAATTGAAGAAGACATTTTTGGTATAACCAACCAGTCGTCTCCTGAAGATGGTGAAGGAGTTGAAGAGGATCGTCGTTGGAATAAGCGTACACGCCGCCTCGCTACAATGCTTTCGCGTTCCTTGGATGAAGCAACAGCTGTTTCCTTTTCAGCTTTGTCAAAAGGTGTAAATCGCAAGCAAGCATCTGCTATGTTTTATACATTGCTTGTACTGAAGAAACACGCGGCGGTTGAAATTGTCCAAGATTTATCGTATGGTCCGATTATTATTTCAAAGGGAGCACAGTTTTCATCACTGGAATGATTTAAGTACGAAATAAACTTTTTTGGAATAGATTATAAACTCGTCTGTTTGTGTTGCATTTAGGATTAGGCGTTATTCTTTATATGAATTTGCGATTTGTGCTGTTAAACTATCAATGTGAAATTTGTAATTCTAACGCAGTTTATAAAATATATTACAACTATTAATTCCCATTTTAATTTCTAAACACTAATATTTATGTTATTGCGAATAATCATTTCATAGGAACAATAATCATTATTTATGAACTGGCCCATGGAATTTCACTGTCGATTTTAAATCCTTGATTAAATATATTTTTCTCATATTTTGTTTTAGAGATTAGTTGATCTTTCTTTGGTCAAGTTAATTATTTGAATCCCTGGTATTATTTAACAAGCAATTACTAAATCTAATTTGAAAATACTCATATCCAAGGATTGTCGCATGCGCTTAAATTGCTTTCCATTTACCCTAATGTGTGATGTTTGTGCTCGCTCTTCGATTAGTGTGTTGGCATTTACTTCTCAATAATTGAATTCAATTTTTGTTGAAAGTTTATTGAAATTTAAATGTCAGTACGCTTTGTTATTACTCACAAATATAATAGAGATTTTAAGATATTTGCAATCACTATTATTTTACACAGCGCTAAAATTAGCAGAAGCAATGTATTCATTTAAAATAGAAATGCAAAATAACGTGGGATTTTATTTAAACTGTTAACTAGATTAAGCGTGCAACTATGTTTACTAACTGACATACTTGATTAGTAAGTTCATATTTACTAATTTCTACATTAATTCTCAATATAAGATTTTAAAGCCCTATTCAATTTTGGGCATATTGATAACATTTGGATTATGCAAAAAGTTCTGAATAACAGGAAGTAGCACGGAAATAGTATTGTAAAAATATTTAGGTGTGGAATGTATCTAGCATGTTATTAGCACACACAAACGTGAATATATAGTAGAGTGGAGTGAAAGATTTTTTGATTTTTAAAAAGGTGTCTTAAAAGCTGCCTCTACTTCTAAAATAATACTTTTTTAAATTTTGATGTAGTTGACATTTAAACTCTGCTGGCTAACCCCTATTTTTACTTGCAAGGGAGCAAAAATGCTCAAATCATCCTCAAAATTTATAGTTACGGCCTCATGATTTGTTGTCTTCAAAAAATTGGGAAAATGCATATAAACTTTCTCAGTTTTTTTTATTTCTCTTGTCAAGATAAGCGTTTAAGGGTTCCCCGTATTAAAATTGCAATACATTAACAGTTCAAAAACAAAAGTGACATTGAATGGTATGCATGTAGCAGCTGTCTACTTCAAGGACCGTACAAAACCAATTGTTAACTTTGTTTTAGAATCTGTTTGGATGAAAGTTTAAGTGCATCAATGAAAAACTAATATGCTATCACATAATGCCATGTTCCATTTTATGCTGTATCATAGATTAATTCAATATTAGTTTTAATATCGCTTATTATGTAGGCTTTAAAATAAATCGATTTACCTGTTTTCCTGGCATTTGTCATATCTCAAATTGCACGAAAATAGCGCAAACATTTTCAATAATTTCGGGGATTGGGAATCTCTTGAAAATCATGAATCATTATATTTTGTCAAGTACTCAGCAATTAATCAGAATACTTTTAAAATGTTAGCATATTTATCATTTAATCTACTCTTACTATTCTATGAAATTATTGCTTGCTGAATATGGTTTAATTGCACAAATTTTATTTTTGCATTACTTTTAATGTTAATTGCATTACAAAAAACATTTCTTAAAATCAATATCAAACCAATTAACGATTCTATATGGAATTTCTGAATGTAGTTTTATTTTCCTGATTTAAAGGAATTTTAGATTGACCAATCAAATTATAGCCCGTCGAAAATTAATCTATTGTCAAGATTAAAAATGAACATGGACATTTGGCTTTGCATTTTCTTTAGAGGATGTATGTGGTGCGTGGGTACTAATTTTTTGTAAGCCTCGCTAATTACCTTAACTATAAAATAGCCCTATTACAGGACAGCTTTGGTATATATTTCCTAGTGTTGATTTTATAGGAAATAATGCCAAATGAGGTTGCAATTATAAGGAATTAAGAGCCTGGTGAATCACAATTAGATTGGAAATTTTAATAAAAACAGTTTCTTATTTTAAAATTTCAGACAAGAAAGAATGAAATACGAAGATGCTTTTACACAAGTGGGTTTGAAATTGTTTTCACTTGTACTTCTTTATTTAGAAAGTGAAGAAAAATTAACGAACTAATGAAAATTTAGTCACTCAAATTTGAAAAATACTCGTTCGCTTAATGATGATCATTAGTTTTTCTAAGTTGTATGACATACAAAAGACCTATTAAAACTTGTTCGAGAAATATTGAACTGCAAATTGAATATAATGTTTCCGCAAACTGGGCAGGAAATTGAGCAAAAGCATTTCGAAACATTATCTGGGATTGAATAAGTACGTTTTAGTGTTCACTAATAACAGTAAGATAAGATGAAATGAAATATCTATATTTAGAGTTGCTTTTTACAATATAAGATACTGTTTACAACTCTAAATAGCGTCAAAACAATAGTAATAATGGAACGAAACACATACAGAAATATTTAAGAAATAATTACAATTACTAGCGTGAGCTATGGCGAATTTAGGTTATATGCGGTCTATTGAATAATCACTATTTTAAAATTTAAAACATTGACATTTTATTCAAGTCTTTGCTTTGTATAACTACAGAAGTATATTTTAATTTCGATTTTGAATACTCATATTTGTTTTATAGGTTTAGGTAAATTATTCCATTTTATTGATGTGCTGAGAAATGAATTTTTCATTATTTTCTTGTTATATGGAAGAGGCTTAATTTTTAGGGTTCTATGATTATGTCTAAGCAATATTTTAGAGGATAGAGAATTGAATTTGAAATATATTTACGAAAACCATAATGATTTTTGAGAGTACAGATTATGTTTACGTAAATGTTCGTTAATTTGATTGAAAAGAAGTCTTTCAAAAATCTTACTAATTGGCGATGTAACAAAAATCGGTCTATAGTTCAAACAATCTTTTGGGTCATCTTTTTTAAGTAACGGAGTAATATTTCCAATTTCTCAATTGGTCAGGAAAAGTCGAATATCTTATGCACGCATTTATAGTGTATGAAAGTGGCTCAATTTTTATACCTGGAGCGATTTTTAGAAACCAAGTTGGGATAATGGAGAAACCACTAGATTTGTATTATAAAGATTGAATAGATTTGATAATTTCAAACGTTGTCACGAATCTGAAAGATAAGGACGGCGCTATAGGTTGAACTTGATTGATCTTAAAGGGAGTATTTAATCCATCAAAATTGCCTAAGTTGCAAAAGACTTCATTAAATATGTTACTCGTGAACTTTCCTTTATAATTTATTCTTTCAATTTTTTATTTTTTATTTGTTTCCTATTTAAGAAACTATTTATAAAGTCCCACCTACCTTTTTGAAAAGAGATGTTTTGATATTCAGAACGGCAATATTTGTTGTAGGCTTTTTGTGTGTAAATTTTGCACAAAATTCTTGCATTTTTGTAAGCATTATAATTGTTTGCGGTATCAGAATTTTTGTATTCCATTTGAGATTTCTTTTGTTCAATTAACTAAGCATTTTGTATCAATCCATGGCTTAGAAACTTTATTAGATACATTATCAATTTTTTTCAGAGTAAAGATTTTCCTTTCAGGGCAACAAATATCTAAATAGAATAAAATAATTTTATTAAAGTTGCTAAGCATTTCATTTGATGTTTGTGAAGAGTAAATTCTACTACAATTTTCGGTTTTTAAATTATCTGAAACCCTAAACAAAATGCTAAGTTTATTACATGAAGCAAATATCAACATCAATGCTAAAAAATTTGCTAATGACATCATAAAACAAAACACAAAAGGTTAAATAGTTTCATATGATATTAAGAGTCTATACACAAATGTACCATTGGAAAAATCAATTGATGCTGCAATTGAACTCCTTAAGAATAAAAACACAAAAATTTACAATCTGGAGTATAACACAACAAAAGAACTATTAACTTTAGAACGAAGAATACTTTGATGGAATTTAATAACACATTTTATCGTCAAAAAGATGGTTTAGCCATGGGAAATCCATTAAGTTCTACTCTTGCAAATATGTATTTAACTACAATTGAACACATATTTACAACATCAGACATCCACTTCATTTATTATCAACGCTATATGGATGATATATTTGCATTAGTAAAAGATGAAGAAATATCAGAAAACATACTTACAAAATTGAATTTAATTGACAAGAATATTCAGTTTACAAAGGAGATTGAAGCTAAGAACAAATTTCATTTTTTGAATGTACAAATAATTAGAAAAGATAACAAATTTGAAACTGGAATCTATTATAAACCAACAGACACAGGATTGTTATTGAACTACAACTCAAATACGCCTTTAAATTACAAAATAACATTAATTAAAGGTTGTATTAATCGAATATTTGATAATTGCAGCACATATAGAACAATTAACCAAGAAATAAGAAAACTTAAGATTGAATTAAAGAAGAATGAATATCCAAATAATTTCATAGATCGATATATTAAGAAATCATTAGAAGACATTCTAATTAAGAACAAAAGATCAAAAAACAATCAAACTAATTATGAACATTGTTTTAAGATCGAATATAGAGGACTGCACACTGAAAACATGATCAAAGAACTCAGAAAAATATCAGTAATTAAAGAAAAAGTTAGATTTATATATAACAATCATAAACTAAGAACGAAATTGCAATTAAAATCTACAACTGAAGAAACCAATAAGTCAAATATAATTTATCAAATAATATGCACCTGTGGTAAAGATTATATTGGTTTTTCTAGTAGGCAACTATCAAGAAGAATTAAAGAACATGAAACCAGTTCTAATATATCTAATAATCTAATTAAGTGCTGACTAAATTTTGAAACAAACATATTACATCAGACATCAAGATTAAGTAATTTAAAAATTATTGAGAGTATTTTTATAAAATCCTTGCAACCGAACACAAAAGAAGACTATATTTATAAACTAAACTTGCCACTTTTTAAAATTTAAAAAATTATAATCATTATTGTAAAATCTAGTAAATTTAGAGGGAATAATTTGTAAAACTGACGATGACTGTGTAAGTCGAAATATATCTGCATGTTCTTATTAAGGTTAATATTTTATTTATTATTCGAAATAGTTGAAACGGGTGATAAATGCTACGCCTGCCTTTAACTTTGAGCTTTTTATTTAATAATGTAATATTATTTTTAGAATAGGGACATACGAATAATTATGAAAAATGCCTATGGGGAACTGTTATTGTTTACGGCCAAAAAGTGAAAAATTCACCATATCCCAATTGTTTATATAATAATAAGGAGAATTACCGTCATTAAAATAGTTTTAAAAAGTTTCGGATTATTGAAACTCAGCGGATGATAGTGTTTGTGGCGTAGAAAGAACTTTAGCATAATTTTGATGTTGGCAGTGAAGAGCAGGAGTGGTAAGTGATCGGTAATAGTCAAAGCGTGAGTTTGAAATACCATTTATGGCAAATTTTATTATGCTGATTGTGCATTTCATACATATAAGGTCAATTTTTTCGTAAGTGCATATACAAATGTATGCTCACAGCCTATATTAATAACAGACAACATATTATTTCTCAATTAGAGACTATGATGTCGTCTTTCAAAGAGAAATTTCTTTATTGCTACTTCATTACAAGATTATCAGTTTGCAACAGAAATAATAATAAATTGCATAGGTTAACTATTAAATGTATCTATGATCACCATTTATCAATATGCATATACGGTAGACCTGCTTCATTACATATATGGACTCCACTGTTGCAACATTGCGGAGGAATCTTAAAGCAGCAATGCTGCCTGGTTATGAATATTTTTACTGCAATGTTGCAGGTCAGGATAGGAGCTGGACGCAACATATACGAGAACCACTAGCAATCTCGACTCGACTGGTGTTCGGGAGAGGGAAAATCAATTAGTTTATGGCCCCCAAGCAACTAACTGCTACTTTTGCCTGACCAACATTGCTGGCATAACTTCCGAAACAAGAAATAAACTAAGAACGTATTCAGTAATATAAAAAAGAGGAAAAAATTTTTAACTAGATAAGATAAGATAAGATAAGATAAGATAATCTATATTCATTTGAATTTTTTACAATATTTTACTGATATTTCAAATGAATAGCGTCATTAACTACTATGTACAAAAAATGAATAATAACAAAAATGAAATAAATAAAACAACACTGACTAAAAAATACACTGACTACGGATAGCTTACTAATTTCGATTTATTGTATAATCGTTATTATAAAATTTAAATCCTATCCATGATCTACCTGATATAAACTTTTGTTTGAGAAATAATAATTTTAATTCTTTTTTGAATTTTTTAAGGTTGTCTATTATTTTCATTTCTTTAGGCAATATATTCCAGTTATAAATTGCAGAATTAATAAAGGATTGACTCATGATATTTTTATTAAATTTAACACGTGAGTAGTTTTTGTTCGTTTATTTTGCTTCAGACAATCTGTGGAAAATGAGAATGATATCTCGTTGTAGGGTGGTATTTTCTTTATGAATTTGAAGAAATAAATAATAATATTGTAAATAATTAACTCTTGTGGAAAAAGTATAGATTTAGAAATATATTCTTTTGTTTTAGAAGAGTTTTTATTACAAACATTTAATGCCCATTTTAGTTGAACTCGAAGCTTTTTTAACATTTGGCTGTGTACATTAGTATATAAGATATTAGCATAGTTTAAATTACTCATAACAAATGCATGAAACATTTGAATTACTGCAATTGGGGGTAACTGTTGGGAAACATGGGATATCTTTCTAATACCTATATAGCCATTTTTTAATAATAGTATTTATTTGTGACGTGAAATTAAGATTTGAATCTATTATTACTTCTAGATATTTAAACTTATTAACAGGTATAACAGATGAATTATTGAAATTAATTGAATAGTCGGAGATGTCCATTTTTTTCTAAAAGGTTGCATTATGCAAAATTCAGTTTTTTCGTCTATGCATGTTAAAATAGTTGCTCAATTTTATAAAATTCGATTCAATAACTTTTACAGCTTTATCTAAGGATTTATTTCCACAGTAAATAGATGTATCATCGGCGTATTGTGTTATTTCACAGTCCGTAATTTCCCTCATGTCATTCACATAAATATTAAAAAGCAGGGGACCTAGTATGGTTCCTTGAGGTACACCATTATTGACAGACAACCAATTTGAAAAAGTATCATTTAATTTAACTCGCTGAAGTCTATTACTTAAGTAATTAGATATAAGGTGAGCACTGTTAAGAGAAAAACCAATATTTTTTAATTTTCTTATTAATATATAATGGTTAATAGAATCAAATGCTTTTGAGAGGTCAAGACAGGCAATAGCAACAAATTTATATGAGTCTAATAGTGTTCTCCATTTTCTGTCGTTTGTATAAGTGCGTCTGATGTTGAGTAATTTTTTCTGAAACCAAATTGTGATTTGGACCATAGTTTATGATGATTTAAATGAAGTGTAATTTGTTCATGTAATAATCTTTCAAATATTTTACTGATTGGTGATGTAATAGATATAGGTCGATAGTTTTTGGGACATTTTGGGTCGTCTTTTTTGTAAATTGGAGTAATATGAGCCTGTTTCAAGAAATCGGGAAAAATATTCCATTTTAAGCATTCATTAAAGATATAATTTATCTATGTTCCTCCTTTACTTTCATTGGGCTCCCGCAAGGTGAATCCTTGAACTGCTTTATCAGATCGGTATGATATTTGTCAGCTTTTCTACTTGGTCTGCTAAATCAAATTTCGAAGTATCTTCCTCATTAACATTGAATGAATCAAACATTAATTAAGATTGACTTTGATCCTTGTAAGAGTTAATTATAATATTGTATATATTGTAAGTTAAAATTATATTGATATTTTCGGAGTCAGGATTTTCATGCTTAAAAACTGCCTGAAAATGATTAAATGAGTGAAGAAAAAAAATATGCGCATTTTGCAAACTTCTGTAAAGAATTCAATATATGTTGTTTCAATTTTGAACACTGAGACATATTCTTCGTGCGCTCAATATTTCACCCATTGTTGAGAAAGCACTTTCAGTTTCTGCTGAACTCAGGGATAATTGACTGGTTATCATACAGTTAACTCTTTAAAATTACTGAGAATTCCCTCAAAACCTGGTAACCTGTACTTTTATTTAAAAGAATTCATCTTTTGAAATGACGTCATCCAATAAAGTTAAAGCTGAATTTTAGGTAAGAATCAAAATATACAATTGATTAATCCAAGTTGCTACTTAAAGATAAAATTACTCATCTGATCCAATAGTTTTTCAATTTCTGTATTGTCTTCTTCTAATCTGTAAAGCTGAATAATCTTGCAGTTGCAAAGGCACTTACAAACGTATACCATGACATATTTATATTAAACCACTTTTGCTCCTTTGATTATACAAATAAATTTAAGTGGTTCACTTCACAATATCACTAATGTAATTAAAAAAACACTAATAATAATTTAAAATAGTACAAATTCTATTAAATTATCGCAAAATATGTGTTATTAAATGAAAATATGTGTGGAAAAATGTGCGTCAAATATGGGTTGTAAACATTTCTTGAAAATCCGAACAACTTTGCATATTTCTCTACTTAATATTTGGTTTTTCTAAAAATATTAAATTTGAAATGTTCACTTGATATTTTAGGCCACAGAACCTATTAATGTTCGCCTGTTATTTTTTGTGGTGGAAGTGATTACCTGGTTCCGTTTAATATAGCGTCAGTACCCGTTGACGCATTTAGCCAGCTACCCCACTATTGGTGTGTGTTTGGGATTTGAACTTTCTAAATTTTAATTAAAAAATCGAAGCTACAAAGTTTTCTTTGAACTTTCAATATCTCACTAATGCATCAATATATCCCATCCAGAATTTCTGCAAATAGTCAAATTTTGATTTAAAATGTTATGCATTAAGAAAATGAAATTCTTAAAATATATTTGTTCTGAGTTCCCTTACTCTGACCATTGCCTCATAACAAATTATCTAATAAACCAACAAAAAATTAACTATTCAATTAGATTTTGGATCAAAATATGAGAAATATCGCAGGTAGAAAATGCAACAAGATTATGAACTTACTAAAAAACGAAAATCATAATAGAATTTACTCTTCGAAAACACCAAATCAAATGTTTAATAACTTCAATAAAAATCTATTATGCTATATAGATATATACTTGCCCTGAAAAAAAAAACATTTATACGCTGGAGAATGTGATAATGTTATTAAAAAAGATATCAAAATGAAAGGAATGGAAACTTCTTAACCCTCAAACAATTATTCCAATGAAAAGACACGTAATTCCTGCAATATCTAAATACGAAAAGCTTACAATAAATATTCCCGTTTTGAATATAAAAACATTAATGAAAATAATGCACTTCAAAAAATGGCACCCTGTCGAATATTGTTTAAATAATCGTAACTGGCGCTTGATTGCAAATTATTCAAACTCCACAAATCATGGCAACTCAGATTTTTCGACCGGTCAAATTAAATTAATACCAATTTGGCCATTCTAAGGCCCATGTTTATACCGGGGCAGGCGAATCTTGAGGGGGGGGGGTGGCACATGCATCCCGTACTTGTGCTTCGTCAAATAATTAATATAAGCCTTTTAATAAGTAGTTCAAATCAAAATAGTTTTACCATGGCCGTCTTTAATTTAAAGACGGCCATGGTTTTACATAATTGATTATTTGACAATTTCATCAATTCAGTACTCATGATTATCATGATTATTATAAATAAGGCGTCAATACCGTTGTAATTTATTTCCGCCAAATCAATATCATAATAACACTCTGCTTTGCGGTTAGCAATTCTCTCTATTATATTTGTATAAGAAAATTGGGAATGGATATGGGTATACAACTTTAGACTATTTTAGCGCCAGAAGCAGTTATTAGCAGTAAACCAGACCACGGCAATCTTTAATACAAGACCATGAACTAGAAAAACAGAACTGAGCACAGAGTAGGGTAACATTTTACCAAATGATATTGTATCAAAAACGATATGCATGTTCATATTATAGTAATTACTAACAAAATAAATATATTTTATCTACTTGGTGAAGTAATACTATTACATAGCTTGTACATGCTAACAAGTATTCGAAAATTAGCCATTGGTATAAGAAACATGTCAATGATAGTAATGCAATTACCAGCTTGTGCAATAATTCAATTTTTTCATGCATTTATAATGAGTCATCTAAATTATGCAAATATATTATTCACTGATATAAAAGATGCTTTTTTCAAGAAACTTGATGTGCAATGAAAATGGGCACTTAATGTCTCAAAGAAAAATTCCGCCAGAACTAAAGACTACATTTCCAAATCAATCCTTTTTCCAAGACAGCTTGTCATTTTGAATACTATGTTGACATTTTTTAAACTCATCAAGAACTTACCACCTTATAATACGATTTCAATGCCTGGTTTTATTCATAAACAAAACTCCAGATCAAAACATTTTTCCTGCATTAAGTACAGAAAAAAAGTCTTGAAAGAATCATTTATTAATACCGCTATCAGAACATGGAATTCATTACCTAAAGAGATAAAGAATATTGAAAAACTAAGAGCTTTTAAGAAACAAATTAAAATTTATCTTAAGCAAAAGTATATCTCAGGACAATCATGGCTAGGATACAAATTCTACAACAATGATTACTCAACAACCCGTACTTGAAATCTCCTAGTAATTTCTCCCTAGCCTGTTAGATTTATTGTATAGTATACTTTGCTTTTGTATGTATTTGTATGTATGTTTGTATATTTTTGACGCTATTCAGATAAATTATCAGTTTTTAATTGTCAATATTTATCTGAATAAAGAATATCTTATCTTATCTTATCTTATATTAATTTATACTTAAATGAGTTAAACAAATTAACGAATTTTTTTACAAGAATTTCTAAAAAAATTAAAGCATTCATTTAAAAGTTTAGTTTCATTGTTCATAAAAATGTTAACGGTTACTTGTAATCTCTCTTGCAAGCAATTGCATGGATAAATTTCATTTGGCAGCGTTTGTTGCAGCAAATCTAAGAATTTCTTTCTGGTACAATTTTGGGTAAAATATGCATGACCAAGTTCCTTGACAAGACAAGTAACCCACGATGTTAGATATAGGTCACCATTAGATGGTTATTGTAGACCACCTTTATCTAATAGTATGGAATAGTTCTTTTTCTTGAACTAAAGAATAATTTTCTGTTTCTGAAAAACAGCATTCATAGCATGCATTATTTCTTCTGCAGACTAATACAGCAATGTAATATATTACGCTCTGCTCTCTTTTATCCAAATTTTCAACTTCACAAAGTGCATTATGAGCAGCTTCATAGTCGGATAGATCACGAGAAATTACAGCATTATTTGATGACTTCAAATTTGAAAGAGTGCAATCCGATTTTAACAATGAAATCAAACAAATCTTTTGTTCAGCATTAAGTAGATCTGCAAGTGTAATTGTTGTCCTGAGAACCACAATAATCGCGATATTTGCTAAAGTGGTGTTCAACAACATCTGTTTGAAATTTTCCAAGTAGCACATAATTGTACTCATCTTCATTCAAAAGTTGCCTTAATAAATGTATTTGAGACATAACAGTAAGAAAAAGTGTGGATAAAGTTTCATAACTAAGTCTATCATTTCTTGTATATGGACGTTCAAGGCATACTGATAGCCACTGAGCAAAGGAATTTAGAAAAATATATGAATTATCGCATAATGATTTAATGGGACTTTTATATTAATCCCTACTCAATCTTCCTTCACTAATTGTTTTAACGTTACTCACTAGCCACCATTTTGAAATCAATTCCAAGAACAGAACTATGCCATTTGCTTCGCCAGATTCCAATTTGTAGTACTTTGTAGCTGCAATTGTACTACTTGAGAATAGAAAAACAGCTGGTTTGACTTGTTGCGACTCAAAGGAAGAAGGATCCACTGTTTTCATAGTAATCCCAAGTGCAACCTTTAAGAGGTTTTTAGAATCAAATTCATACAACTTCCGAATAACATCAAATCTTGCTCTCAAAATTATTGACGAATCTTCAGGATTGGGAAATCTTAACAATTTCGAGTTCTTAAAATTGAAAACTATATTTGGAATAGAAATTCTGTAATAGTATCAGTATTTTGAAAAGTTTCCATCAATTTCTTATCAATTTCTTTTTTTTTAGAATTAGGGCTTACACGATTACAAGGGACACTGTCATTAAAATAGGAAGGATACATTGAAAAAATGCTGGGTACAGCAGAAACACGTAAGCGTGGTCGCTTAAGAACTCTCCCTTTCATTAAATGTCTAGTACATGTTGAAATATATACAAAATCATCCTTTTTACAATTTTTACAAATTTGTACAAATCTATGTATGCACAAAAAAATGTTTAGTAATCCGAATTATAGATCAAAATATAAATCATCTTCTTTAAATGAAAGACTTGAATTGACAATATTTGTAATTTTTTTAAATTTTTTTTTCTCTTTTAATGAACTCTATAAATTTTTTCTTTTTACTCAGGCTAACTTTATTTTCTGGGCGTCATCCTTGTACCACTTTGTTATTCAATTTGACATTTGACTTTTACTTGACATCAAATCAAAAGGCTTTAATTACATGAGTAAGTTGATGCTTGTCAATATTTCCTAAATTTATATTTTTTTTCTTAATATCCAAACTATCTAGAAGACATAAAATAATTCTTTTAATGAAGATTCAAATTCTATAGTTCCCAAAATATAAGCGGCATTTGTCTGCTGAATTATAACACTCAAACGTTGTTTAAAATACTCTGCTGCACGTGGTTCCTTTGAAGAAAATATTAGGGACTTGCCAAGTTGGGAAATAAAGTCTCCAGTTAATTTACCTGCACTGCCTTGACATTCAAAAGATAGGGTTCGAAATATATAGCCTTGTTGAACAATGTCACTATATTTAGATATTTTTCGGGATTCAGCATCTGTTGCAGCTTTAGTAGGAGCAAAGGTTGAAATCCGACTGGGAGCAATTGTATCAACTATTGTAACTTCCACACTAAGGAGCGTCCTCTTGACCAAGGAACAGTAGTCACGCCATCAGGTCGTTTCCAATCTTTTCTGAACAATCCTGGTGGTTCCAAAATTGAAGGGACGTCGATCATTGAATAAGTGCGCTTAAAAAGGTTATTCAATTCAGAATGACGTGCAAAACGACCAGCGCTTCTCTTACAAGACAATCCATGAAGACCATCAGTAAAAATATGTGCGACACAAATACATGTATGTTGTTCACATAAACGAACACCTAGTTTAGAGGCAACACTAATACGCAAAGTGATATTGCTCAACTTCAGGTTAACTTTCTTTGATGGAAGAACATTGAGCCATGCTCCAGATTGCTTTCAATTGCCTGAAATCTTGCAAGATCTTTTTCAGACATATGTCTCACTAGGAAACTCTCTAGATGTTTGAAAACAGGAAAAGACCAATTTCTTTGAATAGTAGAAGCTTGTCCAACTGGAGTTTACGAATTATTAGACAGCTTTAACCACAAATCCAAAGCATGTGCTTTTTCAATTGTAGGGAGACATCCAGGAGCAGTCTTTAACATCAAGTTTTCACATTTGGCCACAGATGCAACAAAACAACCGAATGCTAAAATATGAGTTAAAGGTATCCCTAAGCCACCTAAGGAAACTGGTAGACAAGCTTGGACAGTTGCATTTTCTGACAAATTGAGGTTGGTAATACGTTCAAGCAGACTGTTGATAAGAGCATCATACTTCTCAAAATGGTTAAAATGCAAGAATGTTGATGAGCAACGAAGACCGTACAATAACTTTGGTATCCCCCATGGATTCTTCAGCAAGAAAAGAGCAGTATGAGCATCTAGATCTACCAATTTTGTTTGCGAGAAGTTCCAGCTCATTGTATTTTGTCTGCAGAAACTTCAAAGTAGCATCAGATCCAATACCTGCACCAAGAACAACTAACTCACTTAAGGGAGTTATGCAGATACCAGGACAAACCTCATTAAACATGTATTCAATTGAAGTTCGTTTCTCCAATGAAGTATTTCCAAGAAAAGTTAATTCACACTTTGTAGGATTGACCTGTAGACCAATCTTAACTGCTGAACACATTATATGCTTGAGATCTTCCAATACTTTTATAGTTTCATCAGCAATATTTCCATCATCTATATAAAAGAAATTCAATTCAGATTGTAGTGATGAAGTAAAGTCAATAATGGAATCACAAAAAATGGCGGACCTTCTTGATCACATTGCTGCACACCAGACATTGAGTTCAAAATAAGACCATCAAAATATAAGTTGGTGTACTTGCCATATGCAGAAACGGTGTAATTATAAATTTCAGGATGTTTATCAGGGACAATGTTTAGAAAATGATTCGAACAAATACCAGTATTTGAAGTAGGAGCAAAGTTTTCTCGGTGTAATTGCTTAATCCACTTCGTCCTTAATTGTTCGTTTGAAGGAAACTTGTAGACTGATGTGTAATTTCGAGGACGGTTGCGTGATTTATAGTTAGTCTTACATCCAACGACTGCACACGTCAAAGGCATCGTAATTAATGGTTTACAACAGAATGAAACATTGAGCGAGAGTGAGTAATGCAATTATTTACCCCACTCTCTGCACGCGTGTTTGCTTTATTCCGGGCCTTGTATTAAGATGGCCGTGACCAGACAAGCTCATACTATGTCATGCGCACAATACGCAGCCCTGGTTGAACGTGTTATGAGCCGTGACCATATATATATATATATATATATATATATATATATATAGTGTTTTGCTAGAAATATAGTTAAAATAGTTTGAAAATTGAATTATGCAATATCAGATCTTTCAATCACAAAGTGCAATTTTCTAGAAAAACACAGATTACTGATTACATGAAAAATTAAACGTTGTATTACATGAAGCTGTTTTGTCTTATGACAACTAATGTATAGCAAATCATTTAATTTTTCAAAATACTAGATAGCTAATTATTTGTAAAAGCACATATAATTTTGTTTGCTTTTGACAAAGTACCACATGGTATTTTAATTGATAAACTCAAGTCATTTAAAATTGGAGGAAGTTTCAATTCTTAACACTATTACTCACGACTGAAATATCATGTATGTATACCAGGTCATGAAATATCTTCTGAAAATGATGTCAATGATCTTGGAATACTGCATCATCAATTTGTCTCGGTAATTCACGTTAATAACATGATAAAAAAGTGCAGTTACACATTACTCCAATGAAAATGCAACATACCGAAATGGACACATCCCTTTACAAAGATTAAGCTTTACAAAACTATTTTAATGCCGAGTATAATTTATGCATCGCAAGTCTCGTATGCAAATACCGCACTGACTGAAAAGCTTGAGCGGTTTCAAAAAAGTTGTATTGCTTGGGTTTCATCCCTAAGTTATATTCCAGCCTTAATTAAATATAACTTGCGCTCAATTTCGCTGAAGCTACAACTAAGAGATGTGCATCTTTTAATTGATATTTTACATGGAAAGCTAGATATGCAAATAATGAATTACATTTGGATGGAATATTCCCATAAATCAAATCTCTCACTACTAAGAATAAAAAACTAAGAAGGTATCGACGGAGTTCTGGTACTACAACAGAATATCTCGTAATGACAATTTTATAACACTGAAATTCCAAATGAACTTATTTAAAGACAATACCGCTATAAAAAGAAAATTGTTGATATTCTCACAGATTTTTTAAAACTCATTACAAATCACATGGCTGCAATAGATTTTTAATTTGTTTTTGTACATACTGTAGAACATATTGTAATTTTTATAAAACTTAGCAGGTAATAAAGTCTATAGATAAATAGATAAATGGGCAACAATGCTATAATTAAAAGAAATGTCATTAATATATAAAGTTTCAAAAACCGACAATCTTCCCGTTTTCTTAGAAGCAGTAAATTTAGTTAATATTAGAAAAACTTTAATTTCATCATAATATACCTTAGCCATATAGTTATGGCATATTTAGTACCGGTACATAATTTACAAAACACAATGATTGTCATAGCCATCTAATAAAGTTCTGCCAATTACAAAAATTAAGGCATCTTAAAACTAACACATTTAGAAATTCATGATATTAGGGTTGACATTTCTAATGATGATTTTAGAATTTTAGAAAAATCGACCTCATCAGAAATTATTGATTTACTCGGCCTTTCATTTGCGCATTGCATGTCAATCTTCGCAAAACCCCACGTCAATCAATGCCGTCTGCAAGTGTTGACGTGTGTCCATAGGAGTGCAATTGCGCGCCGATGCCGTCGTTATCTTTTTAATTAACGTCAATCGATCACAAGATTAAATCATACTAGTATATAAGAAGCCTCAATTTTCGTTTGAATCATTTCAACCATGCGCTTGATAAAGACTCTCAAGAAGCATTTATGGTTTCGTCGCTCTCGTTCCACATCGCCGAACTCTAATCAAACAGTGAAGAAGCTCGAAAAACAAGTCAAATTTCTTGAAAGTCAAATAGATCATTTACTCGAGTGCAATCAACGTTTGAGGGAGAAATTTCCAGAAATGCAGAAACAGACGCAAATGTCCAGAAGTGTGTCACATTGGAATAGTCTTTATCTTGAAGAAAAGGCGGAGTTGTTACGGCATCAGCAGCGACTACAAGACCAGTTAGATGAAAAAGACAATTACATCAATCAGCTTCAAATAAAAATGCTGCAAATGACAAAAAGAGACGAGCATCAATCGAACTCTTAAATTTTTGTAACATTTAAATTAGTAGACATTAATAAAAAAAAATTATTTCATTTTTTATGTTTATTAACACTAGAACCGCTTAAATTATTGTATACCTTAATCGGTTATTACTACTTTAATTTTAATTACTGCTATATATTTATCATATTCCCAACTAAATAATTGATACGTAGATTGAAAAGATTGCTTTATCCATCTTTTTGTAATTCAATTTTCATGCTTTATTTTAAAAAAACTGCAACAAATAATTGCGTGTACGTGAGAAGCTAATTATCAAATACAGTTCTTGTGAGTAAATTTCAAGATACAACGGCGTAAACAAAACTTTTCTGCAAACACAGTACGTGAAACATCTTGTTTTTGTGACTGCTCACCACATGAAAAAATTGAATGGTTTGATATCTCCAAACATAGCTTAGCGTTTCAATTCCATTTTGTAACTGTAATTCGCATGTTTTTTATTATAGAGGTAGATATATTTGATATTTTTGAAACATCATTTGTTGTGTAGGTAGATGCATGTCGTAACTTCAACATGATTTCAGTCCTATTTAGTTTCATTGGCTTGGTCGTAGGTCCTACCCAGTTTCATTAAATTTTCTAGTGCGATAGTCCCTTTGCCCTCCCCCTGCATGATTTCTACTTTGGTCAAAATGGTTAAAATTATTAGTAACATTTTTAAATCCCTGGTTTCAGTTTCTTCATTTTACTCCAAGTCCCATGTAAGTCCAAGTCTAATGGGACTAAGATCAGTAAGTCCTATGGGACTATATGATCTCGCAGTAGTTCGTCAAATTAATTACAACGTAAACAGAAACTACAATTCAGTTCACATACGTATTACACTTGGCTTGGTTGAAACTGCTAAGAGCTAAGATGCATATAATAAAATTTCGGAATAATTTTGATCCTGGCCTCAGTAAAGGCTAATTCAATTACATTTCTAGTAATTATTTAAGTTAATTTCAGTCTCATTCCTGTTCAAAATTGAATTAAAGTTAAATAATTTAATGCCATATACATACATGTATGGATATTAGGGTTGTCCATATTTTGGTCATGCCTGAAAAGTTGCATTTGAACAAACTGATGTTGTGCAGTTTACATGAAAATCACTGAGAAAAAAAATTTTTCACATCGGTTGAATTTTAGATCTCTGATGCACACAATTTCTTGAGAGGAACTTTGTTATCATAAATTCTCAATTTGCTTAAATTGAGAAGATTTGGTGTTCCAAATTCACAAGGAAACGCATCATGTTCAAAACATAAACCGACGTTTTGATTTGTAAATTGTAAGAGATGCTTCTTAATTAGAGACCACAAAAAACTTTGAATCATATCGCGCATATTTTTCTCAATTTTTTAGCAATTATCTATAGTTTTCGGATAGTATATAATGATAGGATTTTTTCACAATTTTCAATAAATGTTTTTGAAAATTTAGAAAAAATTTGAAAATTTTTTATTCTAATTTTAAATTTTTTGTTAGACATTTGCATAGATAATATGCTAATATTCAAGAGAAAATTTGAGTGTTCGATAAAAATATTCAAGGGAAATTCGAACTCATAATGAAAATATTACCTATTCTTTGAAAAATCAAAAGTATATCTTGAATAATCACAAATTTATTTTGCTATAAATAATTTTCAAAAACTTTTGATTATTATGGTAAGGCTGCAGAAATCTAATCAACAAATTTTATGTTAGGCGTTGCGAATACATAATTCATGCTATGTAAGATAGAGTTCTGCGAGTACTCCAACTCGTCTCGAGGTTCAATAACTCAACTCGATATTAGTTTTAATGGGATCTATTTTTCATTTGTTTTTGTCTGTAATGTTGAAGAATCCATCGAACTTTCAATGTTTATCTCAAATTGCGTGCAATCACGCTTGGTTTCTTTCATTTACTTTAACATGCGTTTTATCGTACACTCATATAGGGTAGCACCACAAGTATATATAATTTAGTAGTCTAAGGAGAAAAATAAATCTAATATATATTTGTAAGGCGACTCGAACTCGTGAGCTAGGTTCCAACTCGACTCGAACCGCTATTACACTAATGTGCAGCTCTGTGAACGACTTCAATGAATTAATGCGATCGCGTAGAATATATTAACTATTAATACAATAATTCAAATCAAAAAGATTTGTTTTCCATAAAATTTTTGCTTTCCAAAACAAATCATTTTGTTATATTTGAGGTTTAATGTCTACAATTATAGTTGAAATTAACAGAAAATTCTCACTAATATTTTTTAACTGATCAATACAAGGAGTCTTGACTGAAAATCTCATTATCCTGCCTCTGTAAATATAGACAATGGTGTAATTAGTTTTTTCAATCCCAGCTAAAAAATTTTATCAAAGTCAAACAGAATTAATAACATGATTCACCTTTTCATTGTCGTTCAACAGGCATTCTGTTAACATCAATTCACCTGTTGAAAATTTGCACAATTAAATTCTCATGCTTTGTTTTTTGTGCCACAGGACTCCAATATATATATATATATATATATATTCAATGATAATGAATAATCGAAAAATATTAAAAATAGCATCATATAAAGCTTAAAGTTCCTTAAAGCTTGAAAAAGGATGGTTTAATACTAAGAGGTACTTCTTAAGTTACAAAATAGTATACTAAATGTTCATATAGTAATATGAAGTGATATAATATTGACGTATTTATTTACTCATATCGCATTCACTTTGAACTTAATACCACTCATGATGAATGAAATTAATTTAATCATAATAATAATCTTTGGAAGATGGAAATTCCTTGGTTTATGAAAAACAATAGTTGAGCAAAGTGTTTGAGCATGTTGGTTTGAGTACTAATATTATCCAAAATGTCAATAGACTTGGAAAATATAATAGTTCAGCTAACAAGTCACGACCACTACTAGCTGATGTAGGATCAGTATGGAATAGAAGACTAATCATATCTAAAGCTCATCTTTTAAAGGATTATGCATTTTTCTCATAAAAACTGAAATAATTTATATTAAAGTCACCTAATATGTTTAGTGAATAGTTATTATTAGGAATAATTGAAATTTCATCGCATTTAAACTTTATATATTCTACAAGAAAATTCTTATTTGGATTATAAGTCAAATTAATTATTCATGTTCGGAGGAATTTGTAGGTGATTTACTTTCAATCCATAAAGATTCAAAAACAGAATGATCGGATTCAAGATTTTTTTCGTATTGGATTTAATTCTTTTGGTACAATAATCATGAGACCACCACCTCTACTATCCCTATTTTTAACGAAAACATCAAAGATTGCGGGGTTTGGATTGAACAAATTTGGATTAATTTCGTTGTTAAACCAAGTTTCTGTAATAGTGATAATTGAATTTGAACTAAATTGAGTTGCAATTTTAAGAAAGTGATTTCTATTTGAATTCAGACTTCTGGGGTTTAAATAAATATACTTAAAATTGTCTTTATAATGATTCGCTAAATTTTCAAGATTACATTCGTCTAAGATTGGGCCAAGATTTAATTCTGTATCTCCTGCTAGAATAATTAAATTATTATANACCACTACTAGCTGATGTAGGATCAGTATGGAATAGAAGACTAATCATATCTAAAGCTCATCTTTTAAAGGATTATGCATTTTTCTCATAAAAACTGAAATAATTTATATTAAAGTCACCTAATATGTTTAGTGAATAGTTATTATTAGGAATAATTGAAATTTCATCGCATTTAAACTTTATATATTCTACAAGAAAATTCTTATTTGGATTATAAGTCAAATTAATTATTCATGTTCGGAGGAATTTGTAGGTGATTTACTTTCAATCCATAAAGATTCAAAAACAGAATGATCGGATTCAAGATTTTTTTCGTATTGGATTTAATTCTTTTGGTACAATAATCATGAGACCACCACCTCTACTATCCCTATTTTTAACGAAAACATCAAAGATTGCGGGGTTTGGATTGAACAAATTTGGATTAATTTCGTTGTTAAACCAAGTTTCTGTAATAGTGATAATTGAATTTGAACTAAATTGAGTTGCAATTTTAAGAAAGTGATTTCTATTTGAATTCAGACTTCTGGGGTTTAAATAAATATACTTAAAATTGTCTTTATAATGATTCGCTAAATTTTCAAGATTACATTCGTCTAAGATTGGGCCAAGATTTAATTCTGTATCTCCTGCTAGAATAATTAAATTATTATAAAAGTAATCATGGATGAAAGTAAGAAAATTTTTGCTAAATTTAAGTGATAATTCATAGTAGTGTTGATAATGAAATTTGTGTGTGTGCATGCGTGGTTGTCTCACGTGTATATAATATAATTTTACATTTTTAAGGAATAATACAAATAGAAATAGTGTTTTCCAAAAGTTTACATTGTTCTTTGGAATAGCTGACGGTGTAGGGTGGGGTGAAAATACCTATAACAAGCTAAATAATGAAGAGATTTGTAAATTAGAAAATCTGAAAAAGATGCTTGGATAAATCTTTGTAAAAACAAAACTACAAACGCGTCAAAAAAATTCAATAGCATTAAATGTAAACTATTTAAGGTTAAAAAATCAAAGAGAGACAAATAAGCAAGACAATTTTATGGAAATTTAAACAGTTCTCGTAATAAATGGCATTAGATAAATAGATTTCTAAATAGAGAAAGTAATGCTACAAATAACATATATGTAAAATAATAGTCAATAACATAATTTACACAGATCCGAAAATTATTGCTATGCATATGAATGAAACTTTTAAAGATTTGGGTTCTTATAAAGGACACCAAGCTTTTTTTAAATAAAATTGAATAAGTAAAACAAACATTTAGCTTCAAATGTATTACTGAAAAAGAATAAACAAAACAATATAAAATTTAGACAATACATTTTGTGGCAGTAGTGGCCTACCAATATTCATAATCAAAAACTTTTCTAAACTCTACCTTGAACAACTACTATTTACTTTCTATTATGCTATTCACACAAATTCCTTTCCGCAAATCCTAAAATATGCTGATATAACTCCCATTTAAAAGAGAGAAGATACAAATGATTGTAAGAATTATAAGCCAATATCGATTACAAATTCTTTTACTACAATTTTTGAACGGCTTCTAAACAATCAAATAATCTTATACTTAAATACTAATAATGTCTCATCATCCAACCAATTGCATACAGAGAAAGCTTTAGCACTACTGATGCTCTTTTACTTTTTACAAAAAATATCAGATTTAATCTAAATAAAAACGTAAGCAGTAGCGTAGCACTACTAGACCTTTGATAGTCTAGACTTCGATATATTAAATTATAGTAAATTAGCTAAATATGGCTTTGGTCAAGATTCGAGAGACATACTCAATGATTTTTTAACAAATAGAAAACAACGTGTTAAAATTAACAACATCTATTCGTCATGTTTCCACAACCAAAGGAGTTCGTCAAGGAACAGTGTTAGGCCCTGTGCTCTTCATACTCTATGTAAATTTTCTTTCACTATATGTAAAGAATTGTGAACTAATTCAATTTGCAGATGATATTTGCATTATTGACAAAGATAAAGATCCCATTGTTGCAATCGAAAAGCTAGAAAATAATATACGGAATGTAATGGACTATTTTGCACAAAACAGACTAACAATCAATGTAAACAAAACTCAATTTATGACATTTAGTTCAAAGAATATCTCTAACACAATAGCCACATTAAAAATAAAAATATCAAATGAAACCGACCCAATTTTCCATTCAGATGCAGTTACATATTTGGGCGTTAAAATTGATCGTTTCTTCACTTTTAAATCTTTTGTTGATGCTAAGATTAAAAAAATGGCGACAGAAATTTGTTATCAAAAACAACTAAAAAGAATTGTCAAAAGCAAAGTAATGAGTCATTACAAATATATATGCATTTTATTGAACAGCATCAAAGTCTCAGAGAAAAAATGTATACACAGAATGTTTAGTTGGTCCATAAGAACAATGTTTAACATCAAAAGGCAACAGAGTAGAGCAATACTAAAGAAATTTTCCAAATTAGCACCAATTGATTATTCAAAATATGCAAACTTGAAAAAGATGTTCAAATATATTAACAACATATGCCATGGATTCAAATTCTTAAATAGTTTCTTAGTATGCATCAATAATGTACAAGTGAAATAAAAGTATTGGAAAAATGCATTTACAACAACTACTTGTAATTTACGGAATAAACTACCAATAAAAGTGCGTAAAATAACAAAACTTAAAGAATTCAAGACGATTTTAAAAGAAAAATTACTTCAAGATCAAAACAACTTGTGATATTCGAAAAAAAGTAATAAGTGAAGACAATTTTGATTTTTTATATGATAATTTATTATTTTTTATTTCATTTTGGTTTATTTTATTTTATTTTAAAAGTTTAGCTTATTTTGTAGCTTAATTTCTACTATTAGTGCATATTTATATGATTGTACAAAATTTACAAATGTTTTAATAAAGCTTTAAATAATACATGTTTATTAGTAACCATTTTGAACAAATATATTTATGCATATTAATGAATGCATGTTTTGTTTTAGAAGTTTAACTCAACAAAGAATATGCATATTTCTTATTGAAATTATGATTTGTTAACAGCTACGGAAATTTGGGAAAATAATATGTGCATGCTTGGATTTATCAAATCTTTTCACTTGTTCAACCAAGGAGAAGTGCAGAACTAATCATTAAATATTTCCATAATCGTAGACAAAGAATTAAATTAAATGGAACCATTTCTAACTGAATTTTTATGAAACTAACCAATTCAAAACTGTCGTTCAAAACTTGCTATCTTATTCCATTTGAACAGGAAAACACCGCTTTGCATTTGTTGTTGGTCAGAATATTCTTATAATATGCTTTATAAAATAAAATGACATGAAATATCTATATTTAGAGTTGCTTTTTACAATATAAAATACTGTTTACAACTCTAAATAGCGTCAAACAATAGAAATAAGGGAATAAACACACACAAAAATATTTACAAAAATAATTACAAATATTAGCTTGGGCTATGGCGAATTTAGGTTAGATGCGGTTTATTGAATAATCACTATTATAAAATTTAAAATCTCGCCATTTGTATTTAAGCCTTTCCTTTGTATAATCACAGAAGTATTTTTTAATTTCGTTTTTGAATATTCCTAAATTTATTTATTCGTTTTAAAGATTTAGGTAACTTATTCCATATATTTATTGATGTGTTGAGAAATGAATTTGTTTTGTAAAATTTAGTTGAGAATCAATAATGATACCTAAATATTTAAAATAATTAACTTGTTTTATGTATGTGTCATTAAATTTAAATTAAAATTGTGAAATATTTGTGGAATTATTGTTAGATTTAGGTCTAATTAAGCAAAATTGAGTTTTAGATGGGTTTATTCTTAGTTTTGGTGAAGCAAAATATTGTGCAAGAAGAGTGCATTTTTCTTCGAGAACTTCTATAGCAATTTCAGGAGACTCATGTGAACTAAATAGCATAGTATCATCAGCATATTGTATAACATTACATGTGGTATGATTGCTCAAATCATTTACATACATAATGAATAGTAAAGCTCACAAAAATTTTCCTTGTGGAACACCATTTTTAATAAAAATCCAGTCAGAGAAAATTCCATTTAGTTTAACTCTGTTTACGATTATGGAGATAGCTGCTCATTAGGCCTGCACTTTTGTCTTAGAAGGCAAGAATTTTTATTTTTTTAACTTTATAAAATAATTAATACATTAAATTCATACAACACGCTGAATAAAAAAAGGTAGTATGTAGCAAAAAATATATGATTCCACTTAGAAATTGCTTGCTTGCTTTATGTATTCATAATAAGATTTACATATATACACCAGCTGCAGAAGTGGGGCGACATTGCATAAAGGATGTGA
>CABFPE010000170.1:896059-919010 GCA_900660155.1 Hofstenia miamia | reverse complement strand
TATATATATATGTGTGTGTGTTTGGTACGACTATAAGACTACATTCCGTTCGGGATCCTCAATTTATTAGTAATGTTGCGGCAAGTTTGACTAGATTTTTCTACATACAGATTCCAAAATTTACACCATATCATCCACAAGGAAATTCTATTATTGAACGTGTCATCAAACGTTAAAAACCGCTTACGTTACATTAGAAAATCATGGTCAGATACGTTACCTGCATCCGTCTTTAATAACAATAGTACCAAGCGATACTAAACTGTTTAGTATCGCCTTGAATCGTACAAATTATGAAGCATTAGCGATGTCACCTTTCCAGTTTCTTTTTGATTTACAACCTTGCATTCCTCAAGATTGGCACACGAGTTCTGATAAATTTTCTAGATATAATGGGCCATATTCAAAAATAGCATGTTAAGCGAAACGTTCGAGGTAATTGTATGCAACCTATCTTTGGTGAATCATGTGCTGTACAAAAAAGAGTTACTGAACAAATAATACAATTGGCGGATGATTGATATGGCAACATGAAAAATTGCACTTTGAAATTTAAATTTATACACTTAGTTGGGAAGGGGCAATGTAATGTTATTAATTAGCTGCCTCTTTTGTAAAATAATTAATTTGTGAAGTGGGAAAATTAGTATTTCAAATAGAATACAGACACGTTTGACGTAATTTCTTATAATTAACAGATTTAATACTGGCTTTTGAGAGTCATGTAAGAATTAGATTTTTCATGAATTCTTTTTGAAATTTTAATCAATTTGTAGAGTATTAGAGAAATCAATGCATTTTGATGGTTGATTATCCAGTTGTTTTAGTGTCTCTATATTTTCCAGACTTAATAATTTATAGAAAAGTTTCCACAATACTAAAATTTTTTAACTAAAGCTAAAAAACAAACAGCTAAAAGAACAAGAGCATTAACATACAAATAAAGTTTAAAGAAGATAATCGGAGAATTGGCATTTGTTTAGAGTTTCAGTAAGCACAACACTTGAAGAAGTTTTTCCTCCAAATTGAACTGCAGTTGGAAATAATACCAAGGACTCGGGAATGCGCAATTTTGCATAAGGGCGGAATATCGTCATTTTAGAAAGACCATTAAAATCTTGAAGCGACTTTATGGCTTCATTTCTTCGAACAGGAATGACTGTGACTTCTTTGTCAAGCATGCAATGTACGAAAAACACGGTAGCATAAGCAACTACCTTTAAAATGTCTACTGATATTCCTTTATCAGACTTCCGAATAGATTGAATGAGCTTGCCACTTTCTTCAGCAAGACTCCGTTTCCCTTGCTGAGATGTGAGAGAATCAATTTGCAGATGAAAAGGCTAAAACAGAAATTATTAAAATTTAAATATAGAATTGCACATAAAAGTCCACATAAAATTATTATTTACACCCAGCAAAATAATTCAAAATTGCTTTTGCAATCTCGTCTCAAATTAATATACATTATATCCTGGTTCAAAATCACAACCTTTTCTCTATATAGCATTTTGATCATAAACTTCTAAAATATTATACACAATTACATACAAAAATTATTTAAATTTAGGAAAAAAAATTTGTTTTTTTTGCATCCCAATACTGTTGTGAGAATTCATTTAATAATTTTTTGTAGTTAAGGTAAATACAGTGAGCCACCCTTAATTAATATCAAGGCTATTTTGAAAAAAAACTTCTGCACAAATGGAATAGTTCAATTTCTGCGGTAATATAAACATGGCCTGGAAAAAAATCCGCTTACCTTTACGAAATTGTTCACGAATTTTTTAGCTTTTGTCACGTTTTACGCAATTTTAATGAGCATTCAACAAAATTATATAATTTTGCAATAATTCTCAGAAATATAACTACCCGTTTTTCTAAGAAAAGTGACTCAATTCTTATTATAAAATTTTACCCTATGGTATTTGTTAGAAATGTGTCGCAGAGTGATTCAGTTTAAAATATTGTAGTGCTCGGCCTCTCATTCACGTGTGTAATCGAATTTATATATTTCAGGGAGAATGCCAAAATCAAATTCAGTGGAGCTATAGAATGCGATATCTATTACGGTATTTTCACAAGCATGTTCAGCTGACTTCAATTACTGGGAAACCAACGTCAAATACCGATTTACAAGCACATTGCAACACCAAAACATGCAAGGAATGCAGAACTTAAATCAAGACAACAGCTCTATACAACAACTGTTCTACAAGAGAATCAATGCAAAAAGGATTTGACAAGTGCTTTGCTAGTGACGGCATACCACTAACAAAATTGGGATCGAGTATTTCGAAATTGTTTGGAGAAATACACTGAGAAAGCTATATATTCAGAGTCGACTTTGAGAAAAATTGCCTAGAAAGGGAGTTTGAACGAGTTGGAAAAGAATCAATCTATATGTTTCAAAACAAGCCTTATTATTTGATGGTTGACGAGTCGAAAAATGCATGTGGTAGGAAGATTGTAGCAGCCCTGGCATTGAAATAATATTATAAGGTGGTAATTTCTTGATGAGCTTAAAAAATGTTATAAGTGTGTTAAATATGACTAGCTGTCTTGGGAAAAGGATAGACCTAGAAATATACTGCCTAGTTCTGAAAGAATTTATCTTTGAAACGTTTAGGGCCCATTTTAATTGAACATCAAGTTTTCTATATAAAACATCTTTTAGATCAGTAAATAATATATTTGCATAACATAGGTGACTCATTATAAATGAATGGAAAAATTGAATTATTGCACAGGTAGTTGTTTTACTATCATTGACATACTTCTTATATCTATTGCCAATTTTCTGACTATTGGTTTAATGTGTGATTCAAAATTTAGCTTCGAATAAAAAATTACTCCTAAATATTTGAAATTGTCTACAGTTGGAACCTTAACATTATTAAGATTATGAGTTAATACTGAAACATTATAATTTGTCGCAGAGGGCTTCAAAATACAAAATTCTGTTTTACTTTCATTTATAAGTAACTTATGCATGTTAAAGTACGTTGTCAATTTGTTGCAATTATTTGCTACAGATTCAATTTATAAATGCGTAGATTTATTATCGTTGAATATACAGGTATCATCGGCATATTGAAGTAAATTGCAATCAGTTATCGTATGCATATCGTTCACATAGATACTGAAAAGAAGCGGACCTAAAATTGCCCCCTGAGGAACACCATTGTTGACAGGTAGATAATCCGAAAATACAAAATTTACTCTAACTCTCTGGAATCTATGTTTCAAATAACTAGTTATCAAATTTCTGCAATTGTTAGAAAATCCCATACAGGATAATTTTTTTATTAGTATGCTATGATCAATAGAATCAAAGGCTTTAGAAAGATCTAGGCAAGCAATAGCTACGAATTTATTTGCATCCAGTGATGATCTCCATTTTTCTGTAGCATTTAATAGAGCATCGGTAGTTGAAAAATGTTTACGAAATCCAAATTGCGTGTTTGATAGTAGGTTGTATCTATTGAGATACTCCGTTATTTGGTTATGTAATAATCGTTTGAATACTTTGCTTATTGGTGAAGTAATTGAAATAGGTCGGTAATTTTTGGCATGACACGGATCGTTTTTCTTAAAGATATGAGTAATGTGAGCAAGTTTTAAATAATCCGGAAAGTAATTACTTTTAATGCATTCATTAAATATATAATTTAGAGGACTCGCTATAATACGTGCAGTGATTTTAAGTGCCCAAGAAAGAATTATAGGAGGCCCGCTTGATTTGTTAACATTAAGGTTTCAATACTTGTTGTAAAACGGAAAAAAAATTCAGGGTTAAAGAAATTTGGCGGTTTACTTTCATACTTAACGATTGGCCCACTGAATTTTCCTAGATTAATATAAGTCTTGTTTAATTCGTTGGAGATTTCATAATAATCAGTAATTATTTTTCCGCATAAATTTTTAATAGCATAATAGAGTTTGATGTAGATTTCTTACTATTAGTGATCTCATGAATTAGCTTCCATTTTGATTTTTGATTTGGCAAACAAGCGTATTCATTTCTGATGTATTCGTTATACGCCCTGCGGTTTTCAATGTTGGAGACATTTCTAGCCTTTTTTTATATGTAGCGAAATTACTATGATATAATTTGTACATGTGAAATCCCGACTGTTGAATGAATAAAACGTCTTCACTCAAATCTCAACTAAAATTTGCTGTTGCGAATTATCATGCTGTCCCATTATCAAACTTTGAAAAGCGTCAAACTTGTAAATGAAGCAGATATTTCATGTTGTACAAATGTCAAAATGACACTTGAACCATATAAGACAAGATTAAGCTACATTTTATCTAAGAATCCAGGTCTCAATCAAATTCTGGAAATTGCTGATTTTCTCAATTAATGCGTTTTTCAACCTGCGGACATCCCAAAGAAAGCCTTCCACATTATATATTATTGTTAGTACCGATGTCGAGAAAATCTCTTAAAATCTCTCAAAATATCTTTCTCAACAACGTCAATGTTTATCCGTGCTTCATTTGAAATATCATATGATAATTTCATTGAATATCGCATCATAATTGCTGAAAAATTAAAGAATATTTTGAATTTTAGGCAATTTTTGTAATATAATATAAAATGTATACCATTTTTCAATAAAATGCTGTGGTAATGAAACCTAAGGCTATTTCATTGCAAACAGATTACATAAAATGCTTTGTCACATTACAACCTGCTGCAGTTTCGGTTATTGATATTTTCAGTAAAACGATACCTGAGAGTTTTGAAGCAAACCAAAAATTCTTCTGGCACAGCAAAATAAGTTGATACAATGTCATTTACATTGATTCAATGATTTTATTGAGTATCTGGGGTCAAGAAAAGATTATTACAAAAAATCATTTAGTAAAGTCACATGCAAAGTGGAAGATTTCGTTAAGGCCCAAATGATCAGAGGCCAAATTACTAAAGGCATCGGTACCTAGTTCTGATGTTATTTGACCTGCCACCGTCTTCAGCTGGGATCGAGAGGGCATTCTCGTCGCTGGGTTACGTGCACAGTGACATATGTAATCGACTCGGTCAGGAAAAGGCTACGAAGTTGGCTTTTATCATGAGGATGCTCCATTCCGAGGGAAAAGACGATTAGTATGTTCAGGGGACTTTTGACTTTTGTTGGAGTTTTACTCTATTTTACATTTTTGTTGAGTAATAGTAGAATTTCCGAAAAATTCAATTTTTTGTGTTAAAAACTTGTTTTTTGCGTTTTTAACTTTTTTAACTGTTAAAAACCCCACCCTGACATTGATATATTATAATATTAATAGAAAAAAAGCTTAAAAATTAAAATTTACATTAATACTATATCCTTATTGCATAACGAAAATCTAACACATTAGCATCCCTAATCCTAACCCTTGCACTTAAGACTAGGTTATTAAATCTTGCTGACCTAAATTTGATCTGGCCCGCCAAAATATACAGGAAGTACCACATAGAGAGGGAAATGAAATTTTGTGTTTCTCTGTTTAGCAAGACAACATGTGACCATTGGTATACTTTTAGTATGTGTTACTAAACATATAGAAAGCTTAAAAAACAAATTTCTCACATTTCTTTTTACGGAATGATAGTCTGATTCTTGCGTGGTGGCAGACTCAATTATCAACTCTGAATCGTCACGTGACACTGAAGTGGCGAATGATTGTATTTCAAACTCATCCTCCTAAAAAACGTTCATTAAACATCTTAAGTTTAATTATNTATATATATATATATATATATATATATATATTAGAAAAGATATTTATATAATATATTGGACCAAGTAATCATTAGTGCATTCAGGGCTCTATATACGCAAAACACCCTGCAACATTTTGTTGAGGGCATTGACTCGGATCAACATTTCTCTCTAATGGACTATTGGCGTGGATACCATCTCATCATGTTTTCAAAATATTCAGAGGGCCATTCAGAAGATGAAAACTGAAACCTTCAATGGCCAAAGGCAGTGAAAACACAAAAGAAGGCTGGCGTGACGAGATTTACAACTTTTAAGTAGATTCAGCTGTGAATTTCGAAAAAAGAGCTTGAAGGAGAAAGCTTTAATGACATTGTTTTGGACATCTTCAGTGATGCAGACGAACACCTTCTGAATGATGCAGAAATGTCAAAGTACCAAATGAGGATGAAAAAGAAGAAGCAGAGGACACAAATGTGGATAATGATGAAGAGAATGGACTAACACTTGGTAGCTGATCAATACTGAGAATCGCCACTAAACTTCAACGAGCATCCCAAGAAAAGAAGCTATTGATGAGCCGTTCATTACAATTCTCGAACGCAATTGATAATGGCATTCCGATTTATAATAAGAAGACAAAAAGAACGACAAACATTACCGGTAATCATGTTTTTCTCTAGAAAAATACCCCTTCGTAGCGGGCTTTCGAAGATAAAACGCTACAGAGCGGAGTCACTCAACAGAGCAGTGAAATGCACGGGAGTCACTATTTGCCTTACTGTACTTGAATTGTTTTTCATAATCATTATTTTGCAATAAAGTAGTGTTATTTATAAAAAAACGTTGCTAAGCAAATGTTTGGGCCTGTTAAAAGGTTTCATTCTGAGTTTCAATGAATTTCATCGAATATGTAATTGTAAAAAAATAAAGTTCCTCGTAAGAACGAATGCTCATAGTAATATTTTTGCTAATGTTGATGTCTACGAGGGCGTTACTAGCTTTTTATTCAATGTATATTAGACAGTAGGCTGTGCAGTGATAAAAAAACGCTATTGCAGACAGAAATATACTTCCCACAGAACTGATATACTCATTAGAAGAGAATGAATCAACGATCCTTTACGTCATTAGCCAAGATAAATAAGAATTTAGTTCGATTATCTAACGACGTCTCGACAGAGCCACAAAAAGTTTTGTATAACTCCAAGGATAAGAAAAGACAGACTTAAATTCTGCAAAGATTTTCTTTACTGTATAATAGTTATGGAAATATGTTTTTGTCAGACCAAATGATGTTCTATCGATATAATTCCCACCCCAATGCTGAAAATCATGCTTATTGTGTACCACCATTTGGTCAGAAACGGAATTTGTTGTAGGAAATTTAACAGATGATTAATTTTATGATATAACTTTGGGTTCTACCCTATTATTAAGTGCTACAACGGCTGGAACCTTGAGGCCACACAAGATTAGTTTGCTGCAATGACTCAACGCACCCTAGAGTCAATCAATTATGCTTGGTCAACAAAAGCTGTCCAACCAAATTTATACATTTATTTTGGGTAATATACATATGTAATTTTGCTCTTAGTGACCATTGCAGGTACCTTTACAGGTGTGCGAATGCAGTGAGCATTGTTGCATGCCAATGTTTTTGAGGTAATATTGCAGTTACATGGTAGATAAAATGAATGATTGATATTAGTCACGAAATTATTGTATATATATATATAGAATCAGAAACACAATGCTGTTAGAAGCAAATTTTATAACATACATTTTTATTGTTACAATGTGTGTAAAATATGGCTTAGTGTTAACTAGCTGTAGTTTTCTCACACAATCCGAACATGCATAGCTGAGAGACAAATTATGTAACGGCGAAGAAGCACAAGTGGGAGAAAGAAAACTCAAAATCGAAACCTATATTGGCATTTTCCATGACATCTTTCTTGATTCATTTAATGAGAATTAGTTTATTTTTTGTTGACCCCCTAAATGACACAATGAATAATGCAATATATCTTGAATTGAGGTAGGAATAATGTAACATAGACCCCCGCAACCACGGAATATATGTAAATTAAACAAGCAAAATCTAAGTTACAGACATCTGCTCAGTCATTAATTCATTTTCATAATAAGAAGCAGACAAATTGGAGCTGAACAAATCAGATCGTTCAGTGCTGCAAAGGGCGGGAAATATAAAATGATCTCAGAATAAACATTCCGACAAGGGGCCATTGATGAAGGAATTTTAAGAGTGACACATTGTAATTTTGAAGACTAAGAAAATGTGAAATTCTAAAAGCAGAACCTCCTTACCCCAAATCTCAACATCTAACCACTTTTGACGGAGAAATTAAAAAAATCCTTGTCGAAATATCACCAATTAATTGATTTAACATATAAACATGAGCAATTTCACTTAAATTATAAATGTATGTTGATGTACATTGTAAATTAGATTTTAAAACTATTTACGAAATTTGCAGAAAAAATAAACACAAAAAGTATATTCAACCTCTTTGAAAAGATATCAGTGAAAGGCATTTTTCTATCAAATAACAAAAACTAATACAAACAGCGTCTAATATAAATAGGATTTTTGCGGTAGTATAAATAATTTGGATATCCACAGTACCACCATTTGTCAAGAGAATTACGAAACAGCATTACAAAAGCTCATTCGCTATAAATACTGTGCATAAGAAATGTGATGATATTTATCCTTACAAAAAAGTTGACCTCCATGAGAAAACTCTTAGTGATAGTTTTCTTCAATAGTAGCGAATAAGCGCTGTACATGAAAAATATATGGCTACGCAGCACAACCAACCTAAGCAATCTAACAATAAACATCAATTTTGTTAGCTCCAAAATGAACTGCCTAAAATATATTTTCATTAACTGTTTGAAAAAAATCACATAAACCTAAATATTAGTGTTTACAACATTAAATATTATATTACGCACGGCACCTCATCAAATGAGGTTTCTGCGATGGATTGGGCTTCCTCGGTGGATGAAGAATCAATAGTTAAAACTTCATCGGACGTAGAAGTGAATGATTCTATATCTACTTCCAGATCCTAAATAGACAAAGTGAATAAAAACAACTCAATATCGAATAATTCCATATAATGAAAACTAAAGTGGAACGGCATGCGATTATAAGCGAAATGCATTCAAGTGAATTACANTACAGAAAACTGATCTAAATATATATATATATATATATATATATATATAATTAAACGTATTCGGCTTATCTAACTAATTGATCACAGCCAAATGAAGTGCTTAAAAATTTAAAGTTGAATGTGATGACAAACAGTAGGATTTTCGTAAAAATCAATCGAAAACACTGAAACAATATGCAGGAAGGAATGGAAATTACAGATGTGGAATAGTGAAACCGAGTTCGCTTGGGTTAAATATTGGACTTAGTTCAAAATCAAAAACCTATCGGGAAAGTATTTTGGCATTCCAGTGGTTAAACCACAACAAAATAACCTATAACTTAAAAAATAGCCCACTTCCACCCTTGCTTTAATATAACTGATAATTATCGGAATTGTGATACAATGACAAAATGCAAAAGCAAAGTATACATTGTCGCAAAAGAATGGGACTCTTGGCGAGCTATGCTTTTCGTTAATATCTTTTGTTGTGTTGCCTGATAGGAAAATGATCAGAGGGAGATTTGTAAAGAATATAAAAACATAACCAACGATGGTAATTAAGTTTGCGCGGTCAAAAATAAACCACCAAAATACCAGTTTTTGTTCTTGTTTAACTCACTGGCGTACGCAGGGGAGATACGGTGGAATGCCCCCCGTCAGGTTTCCAAATTTGATTTTGACTGGATAAATCAAAAAAATTTTCGTAAAAAAATGAAAAATTTAAAATCTAGGATAGTAAAATGCATTTTTTAGGGTCTATTTTCTCAATATTTTCAAACACTTTCGCGGGGCAAAATTGTGTTGGAGCTTCTTTTATATTCAAATGCCTTATACCGCAACGGCTGGATATTGGAGTAAGATGGCACAACCCTTCAGACCTTCTGTGAAACAAAAAATTCCATGTCTGAAAACGACATTCAAATTCAGTAGTGACCACCAATTTCTCTAGATATCAATCCGGTTGAAAACGCGTGGACTATCCTCAAGAATTTCGTGGAAAAGCAAATACAACTTTCGAATGCAACATTGGTCGAAAAAATCCAAGAATCCCAACATTAATTCTGCCGGTCATATGCAGAAATTTGATGGACTGCATTTATCTGCGTGTATCCAAATGCTTAGCAGGCAACGAAAAATTTGCAAAACCTTAAACCATGTGGAAATTTATTCCATTTACTCAACTTTTTTGTCGGGTGTTCTAAACAACTAACTTTTGCTAATTTTATATAATAAAATAAATAAAAACATGTTATATTACTTTAATTATTAAAAAATAATATTTTTAAGCATTGAATAACATCAATTGAAAAATTCTTAAAACATTTTTGTGTATTTTTACACATCGCTACTTTGAGTAGCTCATTGACAAAAATAAATTTCGTTTTGGGCTTGGTGAATTACATTACAACGCATTAAAACAAACAAAGAATTTAATTCCAAATCCAACCACTTGTCAATAATTACCGTTGAACTTACAATCTCTTTATTATTTATTAGTAACATACGCGAGAGGTATTTACACATGCCATTGATATGATTTCAAACGCCACGTTTTCTGAAATCATATTTAATAGATAGCTTGCTGTAATCTTATAAAGTCCTTCGGTGTGATGCAAAACAATATAAACATTAACTAAATATACTAATAAAACATCAGGAAATAGTAATTTACGCATTTTAAAAAATATCAAATGAAAAAAATTAAGAATTTCATAATTGGATTTACGCATGGGCATGTTAATATAAGATGTTAGCTCATTAACATGTGCGTAACTTATTTATATTAGATGCACTTATTAATTTTACTGAAGAATATTCAATATATATAAAAATATTTTTTACAATCAAATGCTTAAACTAGATATTCAAAAATACGTAAAGTTAAAACATGAAAGCACTATTTACTTAAGATTTTTCATTTTACCTCGACACACACTGGTAATATAACAAACGGTATTATTGTTTTCAAGACATTTAGTAGGATGTGTAACCACCTTTAGCAGCAATGAGAGAAGCTATCCGACCGTCGGATAGCTAAGTTGGCACACTTTTATAAAGGCTGACACACATCTCTTTCAGTTTACGGTCATTATTCCAGATGTCATGCGCTGCACTGATGACGGCGTCTTTATTTGACGGAGAACTAATTGCAACTTTTCTCTTCAGTACAGACCATAAATTGTCCATGAAGTTCATATCTGGACTGTATGGTGGTCAGTCAATAGTATAAATATTAATTTGCAGCATATAACGTTAAACGACGACTGATTTATGACATGGTGCATTGTCTTGTTGAAATAGAAATTTCTTTACATGCGGTCTATGCAGAACAGGAAGAACATATTCATTTAACACACTTATGTAGCGATCAGAGTTCATCATTCCAGGAATTGCAACTAGTTGGCAAGGTCCTTTTGGTGTGATGCTGCCCCAGACAATTATTTTTTGATGAAACTGACGTTGAGCTATAGTATGCGCTGAAGTTATGGGTGCCCCTTTGTTACGACGTAAATGCACAACATATGGCATGTACACTGAAATTGCAGTTTCATCTGTGAACATGACTGAATGCCATTTTCTGATGCTCCAATTCTGATGCTGTTGAGACCATTGCAGACGAGCTTTCATTCTTTGACCATTGAGGCTTGGGGAAGTGAGAGACCTTTATGTGTATTTTGAATCTTGCGGAGAACACGTTTGACAGTTTCAACACTAGCTTCATCAGCGCTGATACCTGCTTGAAAGCGAATTTCACTTGAGGTAAGACGGGGATTGCACCCTGCTACTCGGCATAGCTTACGACATGAAGTATTACTCAAACGTTGAGGTCGCACTGTTTGCTCAACGTCCATGAGTAAAGATAGAAACAAACAAGTGTACTTCAAAGTTATTCATACTAATTATGAAGGATCTGCACATGATTACAGCAGCTTGAGAACAAATGATTCATTCAAGAGGAATTCAATATATCCGTATTTATAAGCAACTTTTACAACAAACAGATTATAATTTTTATAATTTTTGAAAAAACAAATTGAATATTCTTCAGCAAATTTCTAATTTTGACATGCAGAAGTAAAATTTTCGTTGATATTAGGGAAATAAATATGCTGAATCCAATTATAACTATTTTTACGATATTTTATTAATATTTACTAAGCTAGATGCCCCTACATGATAAAAGTTTGGAAGTTTAAAATTTTGAAAATGTCATGTTGAGGAAACACAAGAATGATTTGCCAAAATCTGACAACAGATTTGGATTCTTCATGTTCGATTACATATAAGGGAACAATTTGACAAATGAATGTTGAAAATTTCCAGTGAAATTTGAAAAAAACTCAATTTTCGCAAGGGGTGAGCAATTAATTTGACAGACACTATATATACCATGTGGGTCAAGCGTACATTAAAATAGAAAGAATCAATTGATGTATATAACATTAATTTACAATTTGTGGAGGTGCTAAATGAAAGAGATCTTCTGACAAAAGTAAATACCTTACAAGATTTGGAAATTTTTTTATCAATATGGTGAGACCATCACAATTTAGATGTAATATAGACACCAAAATGACAAACCTCATTTGTAGGATAAAACCTTTTTCCACTGAACAATAAAGAAGGACACTTATCTATCATAAATTGTTTTATAATAGATTTTTCTAAATTAAAAGACATGTTGTTTTTCAAAGCCCAGTCTTTGATAAATGATAAATCATTTCCAAACTGTGGATAAATCATCGAACTAAGTAATTTAAAGATATCAGCAAATAAATATAGAAATGAACTCTGGCAAACAGATGGAAGGTCATTTATAAAGCAAAGAAATAAAAGTGTTTCTAAGCAAGATCCATCACCTATAATGAAACATTGAGATCTTCGTGATAAATATGATGTAATTAATGCTAATAAATTACTAGAAATACCAAAAATATTTTTAAGTAAATTAATAATGAATGTGATACTTTATCAAATGCTTTTCTAAAGTCAAGATAAAAGGAAAGCAAAGGACAGTTGATGTCATGATAATGATAAACTTCATTTAAGCAATTCAAAAGTTGTAAAACAGTTTATCGTTTCTTTATAAATCCACATTGATGCTTTGATAGCAAAGTGTGCACTGCAGTAAAAAGTTCCTTAAATATCAATTTTTCAAGCAGCAACGAACGTTTTGGTAAAATAAAGATTGGTCTTTAATTACATACGTTATTTCTACTGCTTGATTTAAACAAAGAAATTATTTTTAAGGTTTTCCAGATCATTGGAAATAATGCACCTTCCATAAAGATTTGAAAAGTTGAAAAACATAAAAAAGATATTTTTTAGCATAATCCCTCAAAAATGAGCTAGGCAAGCAATCTAAATCACATCCTGATGAAGTGTAGCTACTAAGGAGACAGAAAATGTTGTCTTCCGTAAAAGACACATCATAACATTAAATAATTTGAACATCATCAAGTGGAGTTAGATCAGATTCCAATTGATATACTGAAGCAAAATAACGATTAAACACAGAACTTATTTCTAATCGGTTACTCGAAACATCAGAATTCCAATAGATTCGTGAAGGAAGAGGATATGACTTTAGCGAACGAAGAAATTTGTAGCAGTTATTAATGCTGTATTTATTAGCGAAATTTTCAGCAAATAATGTCGCATCAAGTTCGATAGATTCGGATAGTTGTAGTCGAATTAAAATGTGTTGGTTAGGTATTCTTCATAAGTTTGCGTTTAAGCGATTCAAATTTATTTAATAAATGAACAGTTGTGTGAGCTAAAATATTGGGGTGGATGACGTCGCTTATTCCTTTTTCTTGGAATTTAAGTGTTAATAATGTCAAATAAATCATTATACCATGCATCAATATAAGATGAATTATCAAGAGGGTGATTAAATGAAAAAGCGAAGAGGTTAAGCTTAGTTTAAATTCGTTTACATTTGCCTGAAAAAACAGTATTTGGAAGTATAATTAAAATTATCCAGCTTGAAAGGATTTGTAAAAAGATTAAAATTGAAGTAAATGCTAATTATTCCATGATCAGAGAAACTGTCAGACGCAGGAGTAAGTAATGTTGTTTCAAAGCAATCATCATTTATGAAAACGAAGATCGAGAGTATTACCGCTCTTGTGAGTAGGAAAAGTAACTGTTTGATAAAACGTCTGATTTAGTAGTAGATCCATAATTTGTTGTTCATAATCATTACTAGAAATTCCAGTTTGTAAATAAAGATTTGTAAAGTTGAGGTCACCAATAATATTATCTTCTATAATTGTTTGTTTAAGGACGTTATAAAAGCACGATAAGCCTCTAAGCAAGATAAAATATATGAACAAACTTCATGGCATGGTGGGTAATAATAGCTTGAATGTGGAGCAATGTAGATACAGATAATAAGAATAGAAACAGGTTTAAGTTGCACATCCAAAATTTACATTATTATTGATTTTTAATTGAATAAAAAACAAAATCATCTTTAACAAGGATAATGCAACCACCATGTTTAGAAAAGGATGATCTCATTGCTTCTGTTGCAATTGAAAATGAAGAGTCAGGAAATATTGAACCGTGGAAGGTATGATCAAGCCAGGTTTCTGTTATAAAGATAATTGAAAGATGAAAACAAATTGCTTGACTCCTCAATAATTTAATTCTTTTATCTAATGAAATCAAACTTTGTGTATTTGTGTATAAAAACGTCGTGCAGTGTGATAGGTTATTAGCATATAGTGAATCAATAACTACAAGTGCTCCATTTTGGAAGAGTTGAAGGTTACGAATTTTCAGTTCACTACAATCCACACCTGGTTTAATTAATTCATAGCGCTTGGGAAGTATTTTCTTTTCAACTTCACGTTCCAATGGGGATAATTTTAGTTTTATAAAAATATTTTTGAATGATAATTTTTCATTAAATAGGCTTTTGATGAAATCTGACGCCTATTCCATATGCTACCGACATCAACAACGATAGGACGTAATTTATCACTTCTAAATTTACCAGGCCTTATGATATCTTTCTTACAATTACTATCAATACCATGTCGTCTGAATACTGTGAGACATCACAGTATTTCCTATTAATATTTAAGTTTTCGCAAGTGATGTCATTGGTTTCTTCAATGAATAAAATTCCACTTAATGGCCCACCTTGAGAGACACCGACAACAACGTTTACAAATGGTGCATACTCATTCTTTCCATACTTTACCTACTGGACCCATCCTTTCATGTATTGATTTATCCAATTAGCCAACCAGGTGGAGTGACTTTCGATTTTATTTATAAGATTATTTTGAAGAATTGTGTTATACGCGCTGAGTAGTTAAGACGGAGTGAAGGACGTTCAAATGGGACACCATACCTATGTATAGTGTATATATGAATAAATAAACCTTTGTATATATATATACATACAATATAAGTTCTGTTAAATATAAAACAATTTCTGGGTAATAACAAGAATTTATGAAATTTAATACTAGTGCTATTATTCAGTGTACATAACAAGTTCATTAACAAAAAATATATGATTATTTCAATATACTAGTCCTTTCAATGGTCTAAAACTACAAACGTACACTTTAAAATTATTTATAGTTTGGCTATGTAATGCATGAATATTCACATCTTTAGCCACCCCTCCTCATTATTCATGAATTATGTGTGGGCAATGACTCATCAACTAGCACAAGTCAATCAATTTTTATACATGTATGCGAACGCTTTTTTTGGTGACAGATTACAAAGTAATCAGTCACAAAATTTTTTTTGGTGAAACTTGCTTTTGCAATTATTGTATTCTTTTATAACCTCGTCCTCATTTCCTCATGATCTGTTCTATCTTTCTCTATTACACCTAAGTACTTGTACCCCTCTTTGACTTCCTCTTATCCCCACTGCTCGTCCTCAAACCATCTCCACCTATACACTTGTCATTGTCACTATCGCACACTTTCCTAATCCAAATTCCAACGCAGAATTTCTGCTTGCTTTCTCCAAAGTCTCCACTTGCTTCTGCAACATCTTCCTTGAACTAGCATACATCTTAAGGTCGTCCATGTACCACAGATTACTCACTGCTCTACCATTCTTCTCCAACTAATATCCTATACCTGTCTCCTTTAACTTATTATTATTATTATTATTATTATTATTATTATTATTATTATTATTATTATTAACGAAATCTATTTAAATAGCGCGGAATAGAATTTTACCACGCATCAGGCAGTAATAGACAAAATTGGTATCTAAATCAGCATCCGCAATTTGAAAATAAATAATAAAACTGATAATTAAGTACCCTTATGTTACTAATCACTTCTTGAACAAATTTACAGAAGTCGATGCAATGTTAACTGAAGAAGAAACAATAAAGAAAGTTAGAAGTTTTGAATATTTAGGCCTATATATAAATGAAAATTTGAGTTGGAAGGATCACGTCAACCATATTTCAAAATTGTCATACTTAAATTACGTTGTCTGAGTCTGAGCATTATAATTTCAAATGTTAACATCGAATAACAAATTTACATATTCCAAACGTATATATGTCCAACTATACATATGCTTCGGAAGTCTGGCTTTCATTAATTACAACTAAACAACGTGATATTCTAGTCAAGCCAATACGATTGTACAGCAGGTCACAAAGACTAGCAAAAAGATGCTTATCGAAATTATCAACTCTAAGTTTGAAAAGCAATTCAAGTCAACAACAGAAAACATCATCGAAGATAAAGAACATCCACTCCATGATGAATTCGTTTGGTCATTTGAGAAAATACGAAATTTTGTTAAACTCCCAAAGCACAACACAAAGTACTTTAAGAAACACACATAAAATGTATTAAAATGTAAGAATTGATAAATATATTACAAAAACGTACATGCTTTATACTGAAATCCAAAAAATTAACACAATCCACAAAAAATATAGATATACTATTTGTGTTTGGTCCCTTATCAATTACAGCAATTGAAGCTTTTGCTAATGATTTCTAAATGTCGACAGTACTCGATTTGTATTTATGATGCCAATTGTGACAGCATATTAAATAAATTACAAGATTAAAGTCCTTCAGATCAATACAAAAAAATCATTTACATATTGTACTAAATATCAAAACCAAAACGTTCATACATTAAATCTTGTCTATGCGAGCCTATATTTATTTAAATATTTAAGTCAAAATTCAATACCAATTTATATTTCAATGTATAAATTCAAAAAGTCGGACTGATTTAGTTGAGTAGTTAAGACGGAACCATTTGACAAAATCTGCTCGATAAATTCGCGTAGTTAAGATGGTGCTAGAACTGTTTCACCCGACAAAGTTGGGGCTGCGTCTTAACTAAACGATTGATTCGTATAGCTAAGTCGGAACAAGTTTTGCATTCCACAAATTTCTGACAAAGACGGGTGAAAAAGTTGGAGCTGGGTTTTAGCTCAACGATTTAATCTGCCCGGCCTTTTGAATTTATAGTAGTTAAAACAGGCCTTCAGGCAAATGGCTTTATTTGCTCCCACTTATGCGTCAAAATTCATAAAAAACATTTAAAAACCTAGTAGATTACAATAATGAACATTAAAAATTTGTAGATGAGACTTAAATTTGGTTTTTGGAACCGCTTGAAATGGAACCCTAAAAATATCGGTTCAACAATGGCATTGAAGGTAAGAAAAATAAAACATTTCATACAACGTCTTAAATTACACATAGCCTATCTTTTGTCTTTAAAAAAAGTTAAAAGTTGTTTTGAGTTTATCCACTGTTATATTGTTCGGCGTTATCATATTCTGGTTTTATTTAAAATTCATGAGAGTTTATAGCATTACTTCAAGCAGATGCAAGCTTTGTATTTTCTGTTAAAAAATTAGAAGTTTGTTTTCACAATAAAATAGCAGAAAGCAATTACTGGTGTAAATAAGAAAAAAATAATCACAGTAACACATCAAGACATTTTTTTCTGACGAAATAAAATAACGGTATTTCATTGCCTCGCTACATAAATTAATGATCATATTGGGGACGAAGTTCGCAAACCAATGTTCATCTGACTGCTCATGGGGAGTCCCTGTGTCGCAAAAACGTTTGTTAAGGACACTTTATTAAAACAATAGAAGTTTTAGACAATATTCAGCTGCACACATTCAATTAATATACATCTTTTTAAACTTTCTTTTTTAGAAATTCCAAAGCATTCACACAGCGATGGACACGGGTCGAACTTATTAGGCCCGGCCCATCAACTATTATTTCAAGCCCTTTTTCAGCGAGTGTTGGAATTTTTGTAGCCAATTTTCGGTCCGTCAAAATTTATTGATCTATTTTAACATATAAATTTTTGGCTGTAGCACTAAGTCCATTTTGAATAAAATCTCTTTTTGACTGAGCAGAAGTAGCTTGGGAGGAATATCTTCAGTGCAACTTTACACAAAGTTGTATAGGTTGCTTTTATTGAGATTTCAAAAATGTATATTTACAAGCTTGTTACAGTTCGACCCGTTTTTTGTCCATAATTTTCGAATTCTTTGGCCCGGCCTGACCCGTGTCCATATCTGCTCACAATACTTTGGAAAATTGGGGTTTAAACAAGGCAGGCCGAATTAGAATTGTCCTAGTTGATTAACTTCAACAAGTGAAAATGGAATTACCTGTGGTTCAAGAAAACCCACCAAACTATATTCTTCAAATAGGCGTCTCCTAAATTAACGGGAGAATGAAATCAGAACTTGCGATTAACTAATACATAATAAATTAATATTAAAAAATATAAAATTATCTAACAAACAATTTGTATATTTCTGCTGAAATGTATGTTGGTTATAAATTCTTGGTCTGGTGTAACATCCACGTTGGATTTTGTAATATTATTCAGGAAATATTAAATAATATTTCTTCAAGAATTGCAACTTGAAAATATTTAACTCTAAAACTTAGGCAAAAATTGAGTGAATTGATTATAAATAATATCAAATATCAAGTATAGAATGATGTTAATTCCTATTTCATTGCATTTGTCTCATATATGACACAAGGTTTTCACCTTAATGATTTTGTCAGTTAGACATTCACATTCTTAATAATGGACAGGATCAAAATATTTCCTATAAAAATATACCGGGAAGAAAATGGATTATCAATTTCATAATAATAATAATCGCTTTGCTCTGATTGTAGTTAATAGCAATAAGTAGAGCCAGTAAAAGTCAATATTGGAACATATTGGAAAATTTGTTGAGCTGAAAAACGAGAATTATGCAATTATTTGGTGTGGTTGTAATTTTAAAAAAATCAAAGTTTTCGGTAGGTTAAAATTCCATGTTTAGGCCAAATTCGTAAATTTATTTATTTTTGTAAAATCCTTATCAAAATTTGAATTCAAGTTAAACTAGATGTTCGAATGCCATTCTTGAATGAGTTTTCCACAGTTCTGCAAACATTTAGCAAATAATCGTTGTTTTTCTGATGAAAACTTTAAACATAATGTTTATCATTTGAAAACAATACTTTATAAGACATTTTCGGCAATACAAACTCGGCGTTAAGTCCTATTATTTAATCATTAGGTCAAATTAAAGTTAAAATTTCTTAGTTTTTGGTAAGTTTTGTCGTAAAAATACTAAATTCTTAGGTCAAAATAGTAATCGCCCCAGTAATAACAAGTATATTAATTAGGGAAATTGTACAAGGTAGAACAGTCAACAGATCAGATTCTAGACAGCAACTTTTTGATTTATAAATCAAATGAAGAAAAAAATTCGTTGAAATCCCACCATTCTAGAATAAAAACCGCGAATTAAATTTAAAGCATGTCAAGAGATATGTACATTAAGGAATCTACATGTTCAAAATGTACAAACTCATCTTGAATGTTATGAATTTTAGTTAATACTACGAAAATGGAAAAACAAGTTTTGGTGAATATATCTTATGAGACCAAATTTTGAAAAAATCAGTTCATGTCCATCTCGATTGCATAAAAAATTTCATAAATCCACCAAGCATAGGTAACAAAAACACGCACAGAACTCTGCTTTAATATAATTAAAGGTGCTCACCGTACTCTTCCAATGCATGGCGAATTTTCTTGTGATTCACCTAAAATCAAATGAATCAATGATGGCTTTTTAAAAAATTTAAAAAAATTAGAACGGAGAATTTTACACGACATATACACGATGCAAATTTCGTGACATGATTTTAGTTAAATACACAAGATGATATGAAATGTACAGTAGAAGCATTTTATGAGAATTTCATAGGAAAACGTACAAAAACTGTTTTGAATAAATTGAACTATTTGAAAATAATGCTTTTCAATACACATAGAAATACACGAATACACAGGAAAATAATACGTAGCCAAACTTCAAAATTCATAAATATATAGTACAGGAAAATTTCATAAACTATCATTTCGTAGGAAAAAGTCTTTTGAATTTCAATTGCAAGCAATACTAACACCCCGTAAGCTGCACGGTTACCTAAACTTGCTAAATAAAATTGTGCATGAAAAAGTTGAATATTTTTGCGAACTTCATATTCAAAATTTTACTTTCACTCATTCTTTTGCGTATACGAACTTTTCTGCCCAATTGTACAGGGAGTTGGCAGAGGAAATAGAAAGGCTGTGGAAGTTAAAGAAGGTTGAAGTAGTCCCGGTAGTTGTAGGAGCACTAGGAGCAGTGAGTAAGAAGCATAAGAGATACTTGGAGGAGTTGGGAGTACCAAAGTGGGGATTAGCAGTAGCACAGAAGGCAGCATTGTTAGGAACAGCCTAGAGTCCTGAGGAAAGCTCTCAGACTCCCTGGGAACTGGTGAGTTCCCCGAGCTAAGAGGGATACCAGCATGAAGCTGTGAGAACTAAGAATAATAATAAGAGTCAAAGCAAATTTATTGCTGAAAAGGAATAACTATAACTATAAACTACAAGCCATTTACAAAATAATAATAAAATATATATAACATAAAAGCGTGTATGTGTGTGTTTGTTTCGATTTTCTAGCGCTATACAAAGTTAAAATGCATTGTCTATTAAAAACGAATGTTCGAAAATTTCTTGCAATTTTTTTCGATTTAATTGCTGTGTGATGAAACGTATTATAATGTTATCTAAGCATAAACATTTTTGAGAACGTTTATTTAATTAAATATATTGTTTTAAAAACGAAATTGCGAGCTGACCAAATTTGAATTTAAATGATATTGATAAGATATTCATCTGAATTTGGTAGTAAGGGAATTGTTTGTATTTTGATCGATAATCGGATGCATTGTCATGTTTTTGCGCGAAATTGAGTGTTTTAAGGGACCAATTGAAAGTTTTAGACAGAAGGATGCGATGTTTTGAATTTATATTTGTAAATAGAGAATGAACATTATTGAAAGTGTGAAAGGCAGAGTGCATTTATTAATTGTTTGTGGTACGTCTTTGAAATATTTCTGAGATGATAAATATACCTAACTCCAGAAGCCATGTTTTGAATTTAATCATTAAGAATTGTTCGAAATTAAAATCATTGTCAATTTCAACACCTAAACAGTTAATAGATTCGTTTTGCTTTATTGGTTGCTGATTTATGTTAAGTTCTATGTTTTTTGTGAGAGTTTTGTGTATCGTAAGGAGAGAATATTATAAATTGTGTTTTTTAAATATTTACTGTCAATTGATTATTTGAGAAATAATTTGTTAAATTTTCGATGTCCCTTTGGAGATTTTTAGTTGCATTAAAGGCATTTATATCAGTAATTATAAGACAAGTTTCATCTGCATATTGAATTTCTTTTATTGTTTTTTATCATTTGAGTTATGACATTAATGTAGATTGCAAATAGAAAGGACAGAGAACTGTGCCCTCCCTCAGAAATATATTTTGATTTTTTCCCTTTAAGTATAACACGTTGTTGCCGATTTTTAAGGAATTTCATTATTAAATTAATAGATTTGTCATCAAAATTGTAATACATTAGTTTGTCTTTCAATATGTCAAAAATTATCGAGCTCAAGATCGGATGAGATATTGGAGGCAAAAGAACTGTCAAAGTAAAAAATGGCAGAACAGATTGAAGTAGGTTGTTAATGCCAACAAGGAAAAAAAGAAGAGTAAACACAGGACCTTGAGCGGCACCACTAGCAACAAGAACAGGGGAAGAGATAGATAAATGGATTTTGACACATTGACGACGGTTGGTTAAATAAAACTGGAAAAATTTTTTGGCATGATGTGAACAATAGAAATGACTTGTTCAAATTGCATATATTTATGATATTCTTATTAAATAACAATTTTAACAAGAATGTAATCGGTGGCATTTTGATTAGCATTAATTACCCTGGCTTTCATCATCCAATATCCAGGGCCGCTGAGAGAAGTAATTACGCCTGAGTATATGCTTAGCTTACCACTATTCATAGGTAACAAGCTTTTCTGTTTTAAAAAGTTCTGATGACTTTAAAGTTTTTGGTCATAGACTTTACGGCGAACTGAGGAAGACCTGCTGTAGAGCTCAAGCCAAACCGTAGTGGATCTAGCTTGCAAAGAATATCTGCGTAAATAAACATTATTAAAAAAGCATACGCAGTTCCTGCAATATCTATACATTGAAATGTGCAATATTAAATATGTAAATGACGATAAACCAAAACTAAATAAAACTTTCGTTCGTGCAAAAATTTAAATAATTCCTAAAAGTGCTTCAAAGTGCGTGATAATGTTATTATTCTTTCAATTTTATTTGATACTCCCTCACTAAAATATAAGTTAAATCTTTATAATCAAACATGTATCTACTGTCAAATAGAAAAAAATCAAAATACTGTACATATAAATACCAACTTGAAAACAATTCAGGGGAATCTGCAAAAGCATCAAATTCTGGAATACTCATCAACTTCTAAAATTACAGGAAACTTTATAGGCATATTTCTATATACACATGTATCATCGGCATATTGATATATAGTTCCATTACGAATCGTTTCGGAAATATCATTCACATAAAGAGAAAACAATATTGGTCCTAGTACAGTGGCTTG
>CABFPE010000170.1:883866-895833 GCA_900660155.1 Hofstenia miamia | reverse complement strand
TTTTTATTTTTTATTTTATACAAAAATTTTGATATTAATTTGATTTTATCCGTAAAATAAATAATTTGTATTTGTACATAATTGTATTTTTTACGTGTATTTTATTCGTCACTTAATTAAATGAGTTGTATTCATAAGTTTGTTCATCATTATTAATGTTTTAGAAGACATGGCTTTTCGACTGACTAAAGAGCAGAGAGTTGCTGCAGTGAAATACTACTACAAATCTAATGACAATTCTGCTGCTGCTTCCCGGATGTTATCTTCTGAATTTCAAATCCACGAGGTGCAAGGAAGGAACATTAAAGCAATTATTAAAAAATTCGAAGAAACTGGAAGTGTAAATGATGCCCCTAAGTCAGGAAGAAAGCGGTCTGCAACAAGTGACGCTAAAGGTGATGAGCTGATTGAATCACTACAGCGATCACCGCAGAAGTCCAGCCGTCGGTTATCTGGTGAATTGTCCATTAGTGCAAGCAGTGTCCTCCGATTGTTACACAGCAGAAACCTCAAACCTTACATTCCTCGATTACTCCATGCCTTACACGATGGTGATGCTGACAGGCGGCTACAATTCGCTGAAACATTTCTTAATTTAGTTAATGACAATGAGACAGTGATTGACAATATCTGGTGGTCTGACGAAGCATGCTTTAAACTCAACGGCCACATCAATAGGCATAATTGCGTGTACTGGTCTGAGACAAATCCACGCGTAGTTATTGAGAAAGAAGGAAATTTGCCGGGAGTCACTGTATGGGCAGCTATTTCTTCAAATGGATTAATTGGTCCAATATTTTTTGATGACACTGTTCATGGTAACAACTACTTAGAAATGTTGCAAACACATTTTTGGCCAAGGGTGAAGGACAACAATAATTGTTACTTTCAGCACGATGGTGCACCGCCCCATTATGCTTTAGTTGTACGTCAGTGGTTAGATGACAATTTTGGAGGCAGATGGCTGGGAAGACGAGGCCCTATCGAATGGCCTGCGCGATCCCCGGATCTCACGCCTCCTGATTTCTTTTTATGGGGAGTAATGAAAGATCTGGTATACAAAAACAAGCCTGCTACTATTCAAGATCTTCGAAGGAGTATCGAAGAAAAATTTGCCTCAATCGATCTGGAACTCTGTCAAAAAGTTTGTCGTAGTGTGCCTGACAGACTTGCTAGATGTGTGACATTTAATGGTGAACACTTTGAAAATCTTAAATAAACTTGCGAATATTGTAAGTTACTCTTGTCATTATGATGTTGGTGTGGCTTTATATATGGATGCCAGTATACATGTTATTATGTTGTTATGTTTTTTCAAGTTCGTATATAAAATCGGGCGTTACTTCTGACGCACCCTGTATATCAAGAATTATTTGGTGTGCTATTTTAATACATTTAATATTTCGTAAAGTAATCAATAAGGATTTTAAGTGAGTAACTTCAGTTATAATCAAATCTATAAATCTATATATTTGCTTTAACCCGAACAAAGTCAATTCGGACAACATGTGAAAATGTATTGGAAACGTAGTAAAATTTAAAATGTTTTTATAAATTAATAATTTTTACAAATTTAAACAGCTAAAGTCTTACTTTTCCAGATAGTGATAAAATTCCTCGGTTTTAGGTATAGAATTAGATGTTAAAAAATTTCCCAAACAATTTTTTGGCATTTCGGGGGGTGGGAGGGTCATAAACGCTAGGCGTTACATTTACAATAATAGGATGAAGCTACATCAACTAAAAACCTCGTCATAAACATCATTTGTAAACCCCATCATCACTAGACTTTTCATTGTAAAAGGCAATTTTTGCAATTCACAACACAGTTCATGAACAAATTGTAGTAATTATTTCATACTACTACTAATAATGAAAGGTGGAGATTTCAATATTTTGGATGTTGGCTATTTGATTTGTATGGAATTCAGGAATTTTTACCGAATCATATTAGAAAAGGAAGGGCATTAGACAGTGTTTTGCAATTTCAATGACATCTTTAAAACATGTTCAACCTTTAACTTAGCCGTTCAATATGATTATCTAGGGCTTATATGAGATAAAATAATCAAAAGAAAGATCAGTTCAACTATTGTACGGATGCAATAGATTTCACTTTAATATATGAAATTATTGATCCTACAAAAGCAATGTAAATGCTTAAAATTGTTTTATTTAATGATTTTGACGAATTCTGTTCTCTGAAAAAGCTCAAAATGGTTAAAAATGATCCATGTTGTACTACACATATAGTGGAACATTCTACAGTGAAAATTGTTTATAGACAATGTAAATCCAGACAGGTTGACCAACAATCAGAAAAATACGAAACTTGATTGAATGAAACATTAAGTTTGGCAGAAAAAGAAAAACACGAAAAGTTGGTGGAACATAGTAAACTTTTTGTCTGAACAGCGAATACAATCTATATCCCAATTATGAAATGAATAATTTCTTTATCAGTATAACAAGATCTAGTGAATATAAGTTAACTTTGCTATGTCCAATTGATAATGTGAAATCTTCAAGTTTTTTAGAGTTTCAGGCATATAATGGCGTTTGTAAGACTCCAATTTATTCAAGGAGTGCACAGTAAGGGACGAAAAATAGAAAGGAAGAGAAGCACGCTTTTTCCGCCGACAAGGAACATAAGAAGAAATAACTTGATGTAAAAAAGTGAACCAATCGTCAACTGAGAAGGAATCACTAAAAACAGGCGGCAAAGATGAGAGAGCAGCATTAAGCGACAGAAAGTCACTGTTAAATCGAGATATGTCAAATATGTAATCGGGGTGAGAGCACAGAACCAAATCAAGCACGGAGGAGCTGGAACTAGGAGAAAATACAAGTTGTTCAAGAGAATAGCAGGCAAAAACTTCTAAAACTGCAGACTCATAAGTGTCAGTAGAGTCTAACGCTTTCCAGCAGACATTAGGAAGATTAAAGTCACTACAAACAAGAAAATGAGGATGAATGGAAAAGCCAAGGTGACGAGAAAGGTAGGTAGACTGGTCATGAAAAGACTCGAACATAGATGATAAATCAGCAATGGGAATGCGAAAGGCACTTTTCGAAGGAGGTTTGTAAACGCAGAGCAGAGAAACAATGTAGTCACTGAGAACAACAGCACAGCCACAACAGAAATCGAAGGATAATGAATCGAAAGAAATGGGACGGATGTCAAGGTTAGGAAGACGNCGATTACGGTTAGTAGATGAAGGGATAGACTGCTTAGGAGAATGCGGTAGAGCAGAAGGAGGAGCAAGCGCGGGTGTGAAACTCGGAGCAGGATGCTGGGGAGAGATGATACAGAACATGAAGAACTCCAGGAGAACATTTATGATTGTAGTGAGGAAACATCAGAGGAAAGCTTTGAGGGATTCAGATAAGGATGATATGATGCCAGCGCCATCATTGGAGGACGGAGTTGAGGTAGAGAGAGCAGTGACCGCTTGGCGCAACAACGAAATGATGGCGTCTTTCTTCAGACCACCAACAACTGAGGTAAACTGGGCATAGCTCAAATTTTTGAGGTCGGACAGCGAAATTGGAGGCAGATCTGAAATCTAATTAAACTGTATAACAAACAGGCAAGTTTCTGATTCGCAAACCGTGTGTATTTTTGGCACTGATGTGCACAACTTCTTGAGATGAAGGTTAGTTAAAAACACTAGCTAATCAAATTTGAAAAATCAAATAATAATCAAACAAAAATATTATCTACTGCTTCCAATGTTGTAAACAGAAGCCTTTTGCCTCTGATAAACTAGATGAATGGGGATGATCATTTACATCAGACAATATAATTACATTTTTAATGATAACCTGTATTAGTTTGACTTTACAGTCAACACACATCTATCTATAGACATTCAATGGCTTCCCTCAAACGTTTTTAGAAAATTTAAAGTTTTTCATTAAAAATCTCTACAAATAAATAATAACCGAATCAATAATATTAATTTAATTAATGGGTCTATCATCAAATATTTAAAATTAAATATTTATATTAATAAGACTATTTGACAGATTCCTAAGGTGTCCAATGAACAAGTCCATGCACGCGAAGTGTAAGTCGATGTAATTTCTGTCTATGTAATTAATGCATGCATTTGGTTCTCCAAGCGAGGAGCAAATAGCAAATTGTTTTTGTTGTTTAAATTAAGAACTATGGAGACAATAACGCAGAAATAAATTTCCAGTAGGGCTATATTCGTGTACCTATTCTCTCCAATGCCACTGCATGTGGCAAAGCAACACAATTTATTGAACATAAGAGTTTTATGCCAATTGAACATCACATGAAAAAATCAGATAAAAGCTATACCAAAACAGTATTCATTCCCTTTTTAATATTTTGCTTACAAACACTCAATATTGTAAGCTTAACTCAAGATCCCAATCCAACAATGATTTACTCAAAGCCAACTTTTTACCAACCTCAGTTATCTTGAAACCAACATAGAAATTCTTTTGACAAAATTTGCTAATAACAAGTATGAATAAAGTGCAAGCATCAAAGACATCAAAAGGATCATAAAAATTAAACTAATATCGTCCAATTAGGATGTTCTAAAAATATTATACAACGATTACATCGACTAGGGAATTAACATCGATCGGAATTTACATCGACAAAGTAATAAAAAATAATAAAGTAGAAATAGTTTACTTATTTATTTTGATAGTACACAAAGCCTGCATAAATTAATTGCTGTTTGCCTCGTGTGCTTTCAAAAAATTCCATTGCATTACATTCGAATAAATTATATTATATTAAAGCAACTCTAAATATAGATATTTCATTTCATTTTTTTACTAAATAATTACTAAAAGAGTAAAAACTAATGCAAGTTCATGATGACGTTGTTATTGACGAAATTCGAGGTATTTCATGTGCGAGGTATTTCACGGACACCGATCTTTAAATTAGGAACGAATGTTTTTGCATTATTTTCGAGAGATCAGTGTCCTTGAAGGATGGCAGTGGTAATCGTTTAACTACAAAATCTTCTTGCGAGGGCGTTGAGTGGGGTGCGGTTAAAAAATTATTAGAGCAGTTTTGAAAATTATTAAGGTATTTTTTCCCTTTCATGTTCCCACAACAAAAAATATTTTAATATACATAGCAATTGATTGTTTTTAGCTGCAAACTTTCGATTTCGTATAATTTGAAACAGCGATGCGAGTTTTGAAAATGTCTAAAAACTGATTTTCACTCTCTACTTACGTATCACATGTTCTGTATTAGTTTTTGCAATACTTTTACAGTAAATTACTAAACAGATGATGTTGGCTCCACTTACCTTTTTAAGTTCTCGTTAAATGGATTACCCTGTCTCTTGCTTGCCGCTATGTAGTACTCACACTTAACCTATTAACGCTCATCTTTCAGCTTCAAGTAGTTCTCGACTTTGTGTTCTTTGACTCTTGATAGTACGATCTTGATTCTCTTGATTATGTTCTATTCACTTTTCTTACTCTACGCGTTCTTCAAACGAAGGCCTCTTCCAAAACTCTTTTCATCCAGATTACTCACATTGTCAACTACCTGTTTATTGCTACTCACTTAAGCTAACCCATACGTGACGCAGTTTTTATGGCTAAGGTTGTTTCTTCAACAAGTGTATTAGAAGCTTGCAGTTCCCTTCGTTGTGGAAAACCCAGGATTTCCCCTATACCAAAAACTCTTAGGGTGAAGTATCCCAAGGATTTACTCACTCTCTTCTTGAAACACGATTATGTTCGCATGCCCTAGATTTTATTTCAAACATCAGTATTCGCGAAGGCTTGCTAGGTCTTACACCAGCTATCAATCCGTTGGTCATCAACTTGCTTTTAGACTTTCTCCGAAATCGGTTTTACTTCACTCAGTTTCAAGGAAGCATATCCTCTCCATTAATCACCAGTATTGGCGTCTCGCAGGGGAAATGTAGTGGACCGACTTTGTATAACATTGCAACTGGTGATATGTGCATTCCTCATGTGCGCAATTGGTGACGTATATTGCCAATAACGATTTCTGCAAAATAATCCCGCGACGACTCCTGCTCGATTTTAAGTTCCCTCTGAGCGCAGATCAACAGAAAATATCTTGAACTCAATGATAAAATGTCAAGCCAAACTCTTTTAACTATAGCTGCGTCCCGTCTACACATTTTAGGGACGATTCAACGAGCAACTTCTTGCGATGTATGTTTTGTTGGAATTTAGGAGGCTTGGTTTTCCTCGTCAGAAATGGACCTTCTCTTCAATGCCTACATTAGAAGCCTGCTGACCTACGGCTGTTCTGTTAGGGGTGGAGCCAGCAACCAGTTGGTTGATAAAATCGATTGTCTTCAGCGTCGCTGTGTTCGTTTCCGACTTTCTTCACTTACTGCCATTCGTCAACTAATCCAGCAGTCCGATGAGAAATTATTCTTGTCCATTGAGCGGCATGCGAGTGGCCATCCTTTGGCGGATATATTGCCCCGCCGTACGAAATTTAGAAGATCTACGCTGTCTATTTTTACATTTAGGCATTTACGATTTATTTATTGCTAAGCTTGAGAGCCTTTTTGTTTTTGGGTGCTCTGTTTTCATTCGTTTCCTTGTTCTACACTTCGGTGTATTTTAATTTAATTGGATGTGTATTCAATTTAATCTGAAAGCTCCTTAATTATTTTTATTGTATTAACTAAATTCTTATAACTTTCGATTGCTTTGCCTTTTCAGTTAATAGATTTTGTTGTTGTCCAGTTTGCTAAAGATATTCCAATTGTGAAATGCATACACTTTCAAATAAGCGCACAGTTTTTTCATTCCTTATTTGGTTTTAGACTTCACTTAGCTTTTATCAAAAATTTGACGTGTGTAAAATTCGTTAAGACAAATTGAAATAAAAGCCATAAGCGCGTTACTGAAATTAGTGCTCACATAAATTGCCTAATAAGCTGTTTATTATTACTCAAAAAGTTGTTGAGCTTTCTTATTTGGACTTTGTGATTTTCCTTCAATTTTTATATGCGGTATTTTATTTTCAAACAAACGGGGGTATATTCTTAGTTTTTTGCGAAAGCCTATTATTGGTAGTCTGAAAACATTGAGCAAGAAAATGGTTTGATAATTTAAAAATGAATTTATTTAAGAAGTTGCTTAGAGGTAACTTTCTGCACTTTATTTTACAATAAACATTCCTTGTCTTTCTCGATCGAATATTGCACGTTTTTTGTTAAGGCCTTTGTTTATTGCATAGTCACCGGTTCAATTTATTATCTTCACTATAGTCCCCCCTCTGCCAATTTCGCAAGTCATTGGTAAAGATTCTCACCAATCCTGTATAAACTTGCTCGTCGTAAATCCATTTTAATAAAGGTCTCAAAGTATGTAAATTGCCCTTGTTTTAATTTTAAATTTATAAAGAACTCGGCAAACATTTTGCTGGAAAAAATTAAAAACTGAAAGAAATTATTTTTTTCAATAATGTCTTGCATTTAATGAGTTTATAGAGTAGCGCAACAGTAAACTTACACATGCTATTATGTTCACTCTAAACAGCTAGTGTTACTGCTATATGCATTATCATATTCTATATGTAGTTTATTCAGTAATTTCAAATATGATTTGTACATTGAGGATGAAATGATTATCTACAAACACATTAGCTAAGAGTGAAATTCAACGCAAATGCCATCATTGAATATCTACTCACACTGAAAATGTGTTGGCAATCGCGTTAACTTCTAATTAACGTTTTAGTGTTAATGTTTGCTATTTTGGTTTAAAAATTCGGAAAACTGATGGTAAATGACGGATGGCTCGGACGTCACAATAAGTTTTGAAAATGAGTACAACGACCTGACAGAAAACGGTTTATGGAATTAAATTCTATAACCTTATTGAACCCGCTATCAATTTTCAATCAAAATTCATACATGTATTAATTTTATCCAACAATAAGTTTGCTTGCTATCTTATAATTCAGCGTTTATATTTGATAGCGTATAGTATGTACTAGCTTAAAATAATGTAAAATTTCACCTAAAATCTTCAAATTATTTGAATATCAGTTTACATTTGTGCTTCGCGATTAGACATTTTTTTATGTGTAGCCCAAATTTACTTTTTGCATTTTAGACTGCAGTTGCTTCACAGCTTGTAATGCTTGATTCCGGTTTGTTTATAGCGGTAGTAATATCTATCGCTATTTTCAAATCGGTATGACATTCTGCGACTACTTCTTGTATTTATGATATAGATTTGTGAACAAGTAAGTTTTTGTTGTATTCCATCTAATTCATAAACGTTTTCAACAAATTGTTCTTAAAATTAAATTTTTATATCTGCAGTAATGCTTATGTTATTACATTTATCAGTGCAAATTTGGAATGTTTTAAGTTTTCTAGAAGAATTAATCAGTCACAAATGTGAATCTGCATGCTAAAACAATTTACGGCATTTTACAAAATCGCTTTTTGTAATGAAAATTGGAAACTTCTTGAACATCGTCCGAGAAAATAATTGTGAGGCCGAACAAAAAATAATTTTAGGAGTTCCGTATCATTTAAAAAATCGGTAAATAAATATTTTTCCTATATTTCTAGTCCTGGAAGAACTTGAGTTTATCTTCTAAATCACACAGTGAGTGATGTCTCATTATGTCACCCATATAGTTAAGTTTTGCAAACTATCTGGGTTATTCAAACAAGAATGTAAGGATTGAGAACTCAGATGAAAACATTTCAGAGCGGTTACTAATTAATGTAAATGACGTTTTACATTCTAATTGATTCTGTAATATTATCCTTATCACAACATTTACAGATTGGTTCCTCAAAATAATCGTCCAAGTGTAAGTACTGAATGTAAGTAAGAGTTTAACAGCCCGATTACAATTTAATTTTATTGGAGTGCTGTGAATGGACATAATGGAGGAATTTGATGTTTTTGGAAAATGTTACCTACATTTATTTGGTCCCTTACCACTCAGTTTTCATTATTCTCATTAACACATCAACCTAGTTCCATTTCATAAAATTATCAATCAACGCTTAATTCTAAAAACCAATAGATTTTTACAAAATGTCATTAGTAACTTTGATTTCTTAGTATTCGCTATCAATGTATGAATATGTATGTATTTCTAATGTGTGCGTTAACTGGTACGCTTATAATTAAAATTTCAAAACTTCCATGGCCATTCGTTATAATGCAATTTCGTCTTATTTTTTGAACATATTCATTACAATAGATAGGTGGATGTGGCATAGCCACATAATTTGCACACAAGCTAAGATTAAATAGCATATCTTAATTATAATTTTGGGCCAAACAAATTTCTCATAATATAAATTATAATTCTGATATTGACAATCAGTTAGATTTGTAATGTTTTTCCTCTTCAAACTTGTCCAAAGAGCGCCTAATTATTATTGATTTTGACATTTGTTAATTCAATACAACACTAAAAATTATTCATACAGCTTTAGGTCAGATTAAGATATATCAATTTGATGCAAGAGCGTCATGCATAAAAAGGCTCCATAATTTTCATATCGTTTTTTGAAAATTTCGAATGTTTGAAAATGAGTTAGATTCTCTACATACCTAATGTTCAAGTATTTATAAGGTTTTCAGCCCATGGTATCAACAAAGAAGTTTGAGTGTTTCCTGATAGGTTTAAAAATATCTTAAAGAGGAGACGCTTCTCTGACGCGGTGCTTTCAGATTGAGCATAGCTTTAATAGTTTTGAGGTATAATAAAAAATTTTATAGGATCATGCAAATTTTTCAAGAATCCCCATGCTGTTTAATGTTACATGCCTATAGTAATGAGTTAATTCAAAATGTATCAAACTTTTGATCCTCAATAGTTTATTTCTTACACAAATATATTACATTAATTTTTTTATTGGAATGTAATGTTTCTACAAAATTAAGTTACATTTACAAAATGAATTTACTATTTGCTCGTAATATTTTGGCGCATCTTGTTTGTTTGAAACGTGATTGGACTGCAAATAAGCCGAGCTAGGCCTTCCTCCTCGGTGATAAATTTCTGGAACTCTTCGAAAGATAGCTTTTCATCACTATTCGTATCAAACTTTTTCATAATGCCCTCAGCAGTTTCTTCTGCGGTGAGATCTTTACCAATTTTAAAACAAGTTTCTCCCACTAGTTTATACAGTGCATTAAGAATATGTTGCAGTTCTCTTTCATCAATGTATCCTAAAATTAACGAAGCATTGTAAATTATGTAACAGAACTGAGCTGAATTAATTTTAATAAGACACTTCATTGAAAGGTTGGAACTCTAAACCTCAGCAATTGATTCTTATCTTGTCAATTTGAAATAAGATTTGAATTATTCTCGTTAAAATCAAAACAATTAACCTAAGTAAAACCACAATTAATTTCCATTCGTATACAATTTTATAAAGAATTTGGAATATAATTCATACACACCATTTGTACTTCCATAACGGAGTTTCTACCACAAAGTAGCAAAATTGCATTTTATGAAAAGAAAAATGAATGCTGAGCTCATAATTAAATGTCTGCTGCTACTTCATTTACGCCATTGATTTCTCACGCTTAAACCACATAAAGGCACATTACCAGTAGTCAAAATTGAAGGACTTTTCACTGAACAAAATTGATGCGTTGCAGTTTACACATCAAGCAGCAAGTTAAATCTACCTAATAATTGCAAGAAAATTAGTTTAAATAATCCGCTATGACGCAATGTATTCTAAGCTTCATGCATTTTTTAATCTGACAAGTACATCAATGACAGAGTAATTACGATACACCCTAAGCTGTTAAAACTTTCTTACCAGATCCATCAATGTCAAGCAGATTAAAGTAAAGATTAAGTTTCTCGTTTAAGTCACCATTGTGCATGACAGATATGGCACAAATTACTTCTCTAAATTCCAATGTGCCGGATTTATTCGTGTCAAAGATTCTCAGAATTTCTTGCACTACTTTCTTAGGATCACCTTCTTTAAACTGTTCTTCTAAATGATAAGTAATTTAAAATGTACTATGACGTGCATTACGAAACATTGCAAGTAACCAAAAAATTTTCACAGTAAACCAATGTGGATAATAGGGAATCTTATGACGTTTGTCGGCCACCTACAATGCTTATGTATAATTGTATTTGATCCAATATTTTATCCTCTAAACACTATAGAAATATACGCGACAATTAAAATTTCAAATAGAATTTAAAGATTTTGCTGATTGTAGACATGAACAAATTGATCTCAAATTTTAGCATTTACGGCAGTTTGAGCTACTGTCAGTGCATGCGAAGATTTTTACGACTAAATTTTTTGTTCACAATATACAAATGCTTCCGAATTTCAGTTCAATTGGCCTACATTTCTTAAACCGAAGATTACAATAAAAAAATATTTTGATATTTTGAAAGTTTGTACGACAACTTAATCCATGTTTTTAATAACATTACTTAAAAATTGTCCTTCAACTATTAAATCCTAAAGGTTGTGCACAAATTTTGTCAAAGTGAATTATATTTTAAGAAATGTTGTGTGGATATGTGATAATTTTTGAATTCATTAATACAAGTTTTGAAGAATTTTAAGACGGAATTTTTCATTGCGAAAGCATTGTTTTGGAATAACGTATCGGCAAATTTTTCAATCTATGTTGTTTACTTTGAATATCTGCTCTGCAATTATTAGTTGGTATGTGCAATTTCGGTAATTGAAGATTTACATACTGAACATTTGTTCAAGGTCTTCAACAAATATTCTTCCATCAGGATGTTCTTTCAAGAATTGTTTATACCATGCTTTTAAATCTTCAATAGGGAAATATTTGTTAACGTTGTTGCACAGCTCTTCGTATTCTTCTTCCTCAAGTTCAGTATTTACAAGACTAAAAGTTAATACTGTTTACATATATTGTAATACAAAAGATTCATTATAAATCCATTATATATATATATATATATATATA
>CABFPE010000170.1:855997-873258 GCA_900660155.1 Hofstenia miamia | reverse complement strand
AAGATAACCGCGCGCAAAAATAGATGACATATACTCAGAGTACATTTTTACAAAGAAAGGAACCGCTCACGTTACAGTTATAGGTCCTTTTCAGTTTAACTTTTACGTTAATAAGAATAATGAATACAGAAATATCTCAAACTTATTTCTACATCCACAATGCTATATCTATATAAATGTCCTAAAGACATTCTTCAAAATAATTAATAGTACTTTCCCATACAACAAAAATGACTTTCTTTCCGAAAAAATAAACAAAACAAAAGAACGCATGATTAATTGAAACAATTAGGTATAAGAAGCGAATAATCAAAAACTCTTTTCTAAACACAGCTTTGAATGTATGGAATGAACTACCAAAGTGCATTAAACAAATAAATACTTTAAAAAACTTTAAGATTGATATTAAATAATACTTTTGCACTTTTAATATAAAAAGACTAAAATGGTGAGGTTATAAATTCTACAGTCCTGATTACTCTATTAATAGAAACTAACATCGCCATAACCCAAGTTAATTATCATTATTTGTAAATATTTCTTGTTTTGTTTTATTTTATTTTGTTTGTATTTCTTTTCTTGACGCTTTCAGAATTGTTATCAGTTTTTGTATTGCTCAAACAATTTCTGAATATAGATATTTTTTCTTTTCTTAACCAAGTTTCAACTCTGAACTAAGCCATTATGCAGACAATATTTGTGTAATCACCCGTCATGCTATTCCAATAACTGCAAGCCAAAAACTATAGCGGAAGTTATCCAACAAATCATGATCTTTTTAAAAAAAAATAAACTGCCAATCAAATCCAGAGAAGACGCAATTTACAATATTCACTTCAAAACAATGAAACAGCGTAAGTTTGTAGTTTTTGATTTCTAACTGTAAAATTACCTATCATTTCTAAATGTAAATTGATGATTTCTCAATGCCACCTGGGAATGGAGTAGTTCTTACAAATCCTGTAAAAATTGAGGTTTAACCTTAAGATGTCTTGGTCTGCAAGTTTCTTTTCCTTGTCTTCAAGAGGAAAGATGATGCTTAAAATCTTTTCTGACAGTAATACAGTCTAAGGTCTTTTCTTCACCTTTATGGTTTAGTATAATTTTTATTATCGTTTAACAAAAAAAATTATTCAATATTTGTAAATAATCTCTTTGAATAGAGAATTATCAGCTTCTGCAGCAATTGTGACAAGTCAAAATCTTATTCAATTCAAGAAAATGAAAAATATTTTTCCTTGAGCTAGGATCACCAACTAAGATGTCCAATAAATGGAATGTAATTTATAAGATTCAATGCACCTGTGGTGAGGACTATATCGGATATTGCGATTGACAACTAATTGGAAGAACAAAAGAACACGAAACTGATTCAGCCATCTAAAAATGGACTAAATTACGAAGTAAAATTATAAAAAAGATAAGGCAAGACATCTCAAAATCATTAAAATCATTTTATTAAATCACTTCAACCCTAACTTTAAATACGAAAGAGGATTATTTACATAAACTATAGCTGGCAATTTTAAGATTTAATTAAATAAACTATTATTATAGAAACACGTAATTTTAGATGGAATAATTTGTAAAAAAAATGATGATGTCTTTTTAACCTGAAATAGGCTATGTTTGAATTTTTCGATTAAAGTTATTAAAATCTTTAACAATTCTCAACTATTCATAAATAAATATTGCATCATTTCATGACAAACTGTCGTACAGTAATTGCTGTAGAATTTGTATCTTAGCTGAGGATGTATTCGAGGTGTGCTCAGGGGGAGCTAATTTTGATTGGGGACCCAGTCTTCGTGTGTTAAAGTTAATTTACGGTCTTACTTTTGATTTTACTCGTTGAGAAATTAAATTTGTCAAAATACAATACAATGCATTGCTCAAATTTAAACTTCCCATTTATTAAATTATTTAGGAGTATAAACTCATCCTAACCATAATTTAAAGAAATTTATTTTCTTTAAGGAAAATTGTTGAGTGCTTTTTAAAGGATTTCATTTTTCAATGTTTTTAATTCCTTTGGATTCCTTTAAAAATCATTATGCGTAACGCATGTAAAATGTTTTATCCTTAATTTACATAAGAATTTTTAATAATTTTTATTATTTTTGAAAAAGTTATAACTCGCGAACTAATAAAGTTATAAAAAATCATACACACCTCAAGATACAGCAATGCCTCTTTTCATTTACGCCTACATTAGATCAGGAAATTATTTTTGCTTGCATAATTTGGTGACTCATTATAAATGCATTGAGAAATTGAATTATCTCATTGACATGTTTCTTATAGCTGTAGCCAATTTTCGGACAATTGCATTAGTTTTGCTTCGAGCCAAAAGTTACTCCTAAATACTTAAAAGTACTTGAACATTACTGAGATTAAGAATAAATACTGAAACATCGTAATTATTCTTAGTGCGCTTTAAAATTCTGTTTTAATCCAAAATTCTAGCTTAAATAAAAATTTATTCACTTTTGACGAAACCCTACTACTTTCAATGTTAAAGACATTTTTCGTATTTTTATATGCGGTAAGATTCCTGCAAGCATAATTTTTTGTATGCTTTGCTTTTCTTCGTGAAGCAATGCTTTGCAAGTATCAGTCACCAATGCTTACTAGATGCAGTATTGATGTCCTTGCATTTGGTACTGAACAAAATCAGTTGAAAAAAATTTCAATTGATGGAAGCTAAAGTCTCTCAAAATGGAGAATATCAAACTACTCTAAAACTATATTTTAGCAAACTTTCAATGCCATCAAAAGTTTTGTAATGAAAATATTATCTATAATATCCTGTGTCCATAAACTCTGGAAACATTTAAAATTCGAATAGCAGATAAAATAAAAGTAGTTAAACAAAATTTCCTTTTTCCGCCTTTATCATGAAGACAATATTTTATAACTATGAATAGGCTAGATTTATGATTATTTTTAAAAGGAAAAAACTTGTATAGAAAACAATGGAAAAAGCGATATTACAGTGCTTTTTTATTCAAAACCACCATCCTCAAATCGCCTCAAACCAGCGAGTCTACTTAAAATCACTGAAGAAATTTTCTCTGCAGTTACAAATAAAAATTCGTTGCTTTAAATTGTAGTTCGATTGAAGGAGTGACTGAAGAGTAAAAACTTTGCTCGTGAGCCACACCCAAAACCAATATTCGAGAGAACTGGGGTCAGGACTTCGCGGTGGCCACGGAACATTACATCATCTGCTGATCAACCAGTCTAAATTATTCCTTCAAAAATTGTCGAGCAATCATGTCAAAGTGTGGAGGGGTTCCATCTTGCATAAAAATTGTACGGCTTAATGCACAACGTTGCGTCAGTTGAGGGATGACATGATCTTTGAGCATTTTACAAGCTCGCAGAAAGCCTTTAATGAAACATTTTTATCATTGTGATCACTTCAACTTTTCTATATGCGTATGGACTTTTTTTTTAATTTGTTGCAAATTTTAAAAACATTTTAGTATTAAAATTGCTATTTTCATTGCAATGCAAGCAATCTCCTCCTGAAATCAGTGTAAACTTAGTCTAGGCCTATTTTTATTTACAAAATATTGTCTTTATGATATGGCCGGTAGATTTGTTTAACTCCATTTATTTTTTCTATTCAAATTTTAAATTTTGCCAGATAATGGACGCACGGTATTTAACGTGTTATTGTGTAAAAAATTTTAAAGAAAAGACTTTTTCAGTATAAGAAGTCAACGGTTAATTTAATCCAAAATTTTTCAACTTAGTAATAAGACCTCGGAATCTATTCCTTTAACAAACAGGCTTCGAAAATGCAATTTCGCAAGAGCGTTTGTTTTAGGCAAGCTTTGGATAGTCTATAAATTTTCTAATGGTGTCATTTCATTAGTAGATCATAAATTCAATTTGCAGTCTGAAATATTTAACTAGAATTTGCTATACCTAGTTAGAGAACATAATAGTTGTCAAATTGTAAAATATCAATAAAAATGTATACTATTATAAAAAAACAGTATATTTTTCAAAATTTTTCAAATAGCAACTAGAACTCCTAGAACTCGATGAAAAATACTGTAGTTTTCATAGCTGATAAACATTATTATTGAATATTGCTACTGTAATCTCCAGGCTTGTGTGATGGGGCGGGGATCCCCGCCCCGCCCCAACCATATGCGGTCTTAATTTTAATCCCTGTGGGAAATCGCGGGGATTTGCGGGGAATTATATTATTGCTGTGAATATTTTTTTGATTTGTAAAATTTAGTGTTATAATTCAGAAATAAAAACAAATTCGTAAATGTTGTGTATATAGAGTTTCCATATGTCTTGTCTTTTGATATTAATTACTTGTTTCACACAAGTTAGTATTAAAACCGTGCGATGTTAGCTTTACTAATTACAAGAGTTTGAAATTCTGAGAATACTTTACAACAACTATTATTTATTTGCTTAATGTGAAACAAGAAACTCCTGTTGAAGCATTTTGTGTAATAAAAACAATCAGGCGTTAAAACAATGAGAATTAGTCCGTCTAGGTTATATCGAAAATACAACGGTTCTCCATTTCTATACTTTTACTTTCATTTATCAATTAAACGAGCTAGGTGAGTTAATTCATTCTGGTATTTTTAATTATAAATTTTAATAAATAATGTAGCATATAAATATTGGCAATTAATTTACATAATGTAAATTATGCAGAAACGCCGGAAGCAATTCAATTTTTGCGGAGGGGCCAAAATTTTATGACTCTATATAACTATGTACTTTTGTTATTTTTTGGATCTTAGGCCGACTCATTTATTTGATGTTTTTTGTGAAATGTAGATGTGATCTAACTGCACATAGAATAGAACACTATTAATTAGAAATAAATGCTTATATTTATTAAATTCTGAATAATGGTTTTTCTCATTAACAATCTTTTTAAAGTAAAAATCAATAGTGCTTGTTCCTGACCAGGAAACTTGACATAATCAAGAGGTGGGCATGGGTTGAGTATTGACCTAGGGTATAGAACATGGTGAAAGAATTTGCAAATTTGAACATGTGGGTAAATGCATATGAAATATTAAAACTGAAGTTCTGAGAATATCAAATTAGAGCTGGCTTTTTGCTTGTTTAGAGAATTTGTCAGTCTTTTTATTAAGTTATTTTCTATTATATTAATGGTATTTATATTTTAATACAACAATTATTTGCGTCTAGACTATATATTACTATATAGTAGGTCATGGTCTAGATCATAATTATCATAATAATAATGATTGTGGAAATGTGAATTACCTATAGGTTAAATTATATCATGCACAGTGCGAGCTAGTTTAGGGGTATATCTATTATAGTATACAATATTAGTAAAATTTGTAGTTGTTTCTTGATCAATAACTACTTTCAAGTTTTATCTATTTCAACTGAATCTAAAATAATATATTTTTTAAGATTTCAACAATATAAATTGTACATTTGAGGAATAATTTTATAATTTATATGCGGATGTAGATGCAACATAGTCTTATATCATTAATAGAATGTGACAAATCCCTGTGATCTTAAATCAAGAGAATGCCTATTAACAATCTTAACTTTAAAACTGATCAGTATCCCACTATAAATACAAAACATTTTATCCATATTTTCTAACAATACTTTAAGCCTATTTAAAATTTTTAGAATCTTGGAATATCGACAAATATATAGAAAATGTGCTTTCATGGATTGATGATAATTGGCGTTGAAATTTTTTTGTGCGGAAGTNACATAGTCTTATATCATTAATAGAATGAGACAAATCCCTGCGATCTTAAATCAAGAGAATGCCTATTAACAATCTTAACTTTAAAACTGATCAATATGCCACTATAAATACAAAACATTTTATCCATATTTTCTAACAATACTTAAAGCCTATTTAAAATTTTAAGAATCTTGAAATATCGACAAATACATTGAAAATGTGCTTTCATGGATTGATGATCATTGGTGTTGAAATTTTTTTGTGCGGAAGTGCCTGAAAGTATTAAATACTTTCAATTAAAATTTCGTTTTCATTATGAAACAATTAAATTCTTCGTAGTATTATCAGAGAATAAGGAGGTGTAAAGCCGATAGTTGCGACAATTAATCTCGGCTATTTTCCTGATGAGGAAATCAGAGGTTGCACCACAGCAGATTTTGGTTTTCATTATTGGTTCGTAAGCAATGAACATTTATTGAATTTTTTGAATAAAACATCAGATTTTAAAAAACTTGGGATTAACACAAATAACAATGAAATTTTATGGTCATTTGTGTTGGCAACTTGTGATTGCTTACACATTTTTCTAATGAATGTAATATACAATTATATGTTTAGTGAAATTCTTTCTATATGAAATAATAAAACATCAGTAAAGAGGATGCTTCCGAATTGATGCAAAGTTTAATGAAAAAATTGCGAATTCCTCCATGTGAATGGGAAGCAGTTTCACCCATAGAAGAACATTTTTGTGAAAGCAATTCCGATCAATATTGTCATTGCTTATTAATATTATCATGATCATTGTTTTGAATATTAATTTATATGAACTATTACATTTTTTGATTTTATTAATTTGGTTCTTGCGGGGTGGATCCACATTTTTTATCTGCGTTTCGGGGTGGGTTGCGGGAGTAGAATATTGCCCCCGCAACAAGCCTGGTAATTTCTAAATAAAATTTTTTCTACTTCTAAGATAAGAACTCTGATTGAATTATAGATTACCATCTATAATGAACAAATATAACTCAAATGAATCTTCAGTGAAATCGCAAGTGTCTGTGTGGGAATAAGCTGACTGATGCTCCACCAGTCGCATGTCTGCTGCATAATTCACTTTCTGCATAGTTGGTTCTAACGGGATTGAAAGAACATAGAGGATGTTTACCATCTGAATCATTTACTTTCTTGAAGATATTCGCATCTGCCATCTTTTAATGTTCTCTAATACTGTTGTATTTATCGATTACTCCAAATCTTACGGCCTTTCTCTCTAGTTTATCAATTATGTTCTCATTTTGCTTGTTAATCCCTTCACAAACGGATTATCCATAAGTGATTTTACTTAGCACTAAGAAATTATACAGTCTCCAGTTCATCTTTATGAAAACCCAGATGCCTTAGTCTTAGTAAAAAGAAAAGCGTGGATGTTGCAGAGGCTATGGTTTTACTAATGTGTATTAAAATTAATCTTAGTATCAAATTCAATACCTAGAACGCTTAAAGATGAAGTTCGATTGATCCCATTGATTTGTGGGATATCTCTAGCATTGTGACGAGTATGGATGATTTCTTTGGATTTTCTACATTGAGCTTCAAATTTTTCTTTTTAAATTGTTCTTCTAAGTTGTCAATAATCTCAGCTGCTCTATCATTTTTATCGAAAAAACCACCAACAACTTCAGAGTTGTCATCAGCAAAAATAGTTGTTTTGACATTATTGTAATTAGCGTCAACGTCCTTAAATGCAATATTATAATATGTTGGTCCTCCAACAGTGCCTTGAGGGACCCCTTGTTTAGTTGTACGGAGCGTTGAAACTTCACCACCAACAGAATTGTAATTTCTTGATTACCCAGTTAGTAACAAACGTATTAAAGTAGGGAAGATACTGGTTAACCCTAAAAGAATACTTCTATGTGAAAGCGTGTCAAATGCTTTAGACATTAAAAGCTATGATGCTGACGTAATCATAGTGTTGGCTCAAATTATGAGCATCAGTGATAATTTTGATGCCAACAGCAGTAGTTGAACCAAATTTTCTAAATTCAAATTGATTTTCTGATAAAAACGATTGGTAGAGTTGATCAACGTAAGCTTTTATAATGATCTTCTCAGCCCATCTTGCAACTATGTTGGTAATAGATACAGGGTGGTAGTCTTTTGGCTGTTTTAGTTGTCACTTTAGGAACTAAAATGATTTTGGCTATTTTCCACAATGCAGAGAAGGTTCCATTTTTCAAGCTTAGATTCAGCATGTGCCTCAAGGGTTCAGTCAACCATTCTGCGTTCTCAGCAATAAGCCAGTGTGGAAGCTCATTTCATCGAGACCTGGTGCCGTTTTATTTACAGACTTAAGAAATCTATACACTTGATCAGTTAAGACCCTTTCCACCATTTCTGCATCAGGGTTATTTGAGATACTGTTGTAATACAAATTCAGTACTTCAGCATTGAAACGGATCTCGGAATCATTCAATTTGCTTTTACCCATAAGTGTATTGGTATGACCCATAATTTAAATGATTCTTTCAGGGACAGATCTAGAAATTTCTGATGGGGTACTGAAAATCTTAAACTCGATTTTTGCATAATATTTTTTATTGAAGATAAGATTTAATTTGGATTCTTCATGCATTTCTCAATTTTATGGGTCTTGATGATGCTCTAGATTGAACTTTCAACTATTGAGTTTGAGTTTCTTCGAATTCACTTAGAAATACGTTAATTTGTTTAATGTATCAAATTTTATATTAATATATTTTCTGGTCCGATACTAAATTAAAATGTGCTAATATGAATTATTAATCAAACAGAATATTGAATGGAGATTTTGCATACATATTCTAGTTTAACAAGCGTAACATAAATTGAAAAGTTTAGTCTCGGTCTCGTACTGATCCTGTCTTCTGTTGTGTTTGTTATCCTCGACCATCACTAGTTTCGTGGGTCCGGAATCAGTAATGAGCCAATTTTCTCAGGACTCTATTAACTATGCCACCATAATTGTTTTGTGAAAACTGAATAGAAAAAAACATTAATAAATAGATTAACGATTTTCCTGAATTTTGAATCTCAGGAATTATTAGCAAATCAGTAATTTAAGAATTAGGTCTTAGCTGATTGTTAAAAGAGAAATAAAGTTGCATTATTACAGGCGTAGGATCGAAAATTCTACCTTGTAAAACAAAACATTAAAATGAGGGAGATTGTGAATCTCTAACAAGACAAAAATTATATTTAAAATTGTGCAACAGAACCTGAACAATTTATGCAAAATAGTGTTTAAAATTTCAGAAATTTGTAAAAGCATGGTAGGAAAACTTTAAATTTAAATATTTATGAAAATCAATATTACTGTGAATACATTTTTAACATCATTTGCAGTATATGATACAGTTAATATAGTTAATGTTGAAAAAAAAATTAGCAGGTAGGGAGGAGGGTGACTTCAGAAGTCCCATTTGACTAGATCCCAGTTTTCATTCAGAATGTTGATATACTTTTCCATGTTTATCTTAACACAGTTCTCAAGAAATGTCAATGAATAAAAACGATGACAAAAGACAACTCATGTCATGGTGATTGGATGATGATTGATTGCTGGAGAAGTGGATTGAATCTTAATGATTCTACAGGACATCTAGCAAATGCCTTGGGTGTACAGAACATCTGAAATGTTATGTCACTAATATAATTATTAGTTATAAATTGACCAGTGTACAAATTGTGTTGACTTCATTAGGTGCTGATGGAAATCAAAAACAGCGACGGGGCCAGTTGGAAACATTTGGAAGTACTAAAATAGCCCATAGGTATTTTTTTGGATTCAGTCATTTTTACAAAGTAAGGATTTTTTAAATTTCGCCTAAGGTAACTACGCCCTGAACTTTTTTAAGTAGAGAACTGTAAGAAATGCTGAAATTCTGCGCAGCAGTTGCCTAAAATTGTTACTTGGGTAATATTGGATCGGCCAATATGTTTGATACATTCTTACAAATTTGTAAGATTATTTGAAGAAAAATTGGAAAGATTTGGTATAGTTCAGGAAAATTTGCAAAAAATGCCAAACTTTTGGATCGATTTGCAACTGAAATGTAAAAATTTGGGACTAATTTGAAATTTTCCAACATTTTTACTAAGGTTGCACATATTAACCTAATAGCTACACTCCATTTTGCTTCCTCATGGGGGTAATTAGTGTAACATCCGTGCTGGTTGTTAGTATCTGCCAGTCTAGTGTTTTCAGGTTTCTGTAAATATGTTGATAAGTAAATTGTATATAAGATGTACCATTTATTGTAAATAGAGAACAGTTTTAGTCGTGTTTAACTGTCAAGGCGGACTTGTCTGAGTCCAACTGATATTACATTAGCACAATAATAAACATTTTTATTGTTGTAAAGGTCAGAGAAGTCAAAGCATTGTAATTGAAACTCCATAAGTAGCCTATAATTAAATCTATGATAACGAAATTTTGTTTTTTGCAAAATTCGATTTTGGTATTGGCATTGGGTTTCTTGATTGACTTTGAATTCAGTATAAGAAACTTACAGCTTTCTAGTCATACAGTCAAAATTTTAGGTCCCCTTCTTTTCAGTATATATGTAAACGATATGCATACGATAATTGATTGTAATTTAATTCAATATGCCGATGATACCTGTATATTCAANTGATTGATTGCTGGAGAAGTGGATTGAATCTTAATGATTCTACAGGACATCTAGCAAATGCCTTGGGTGTACAGAACATCTGAAATGTTATGTCATTAATATAATTATTAGTTATAAATTGACCAGTGTACAAATTGTGTTGACTTCATTAGGTGCTGATGGAAATCAAAAACAGCGACGGGGCCAGTTGGAAACATTTGGAAGTACTAAAATAGCCCATAGGTATTTTTTTGGATTCAGTCATTTTTACAAAGTAAGGATTTTTTAAATTTCGCCTAAGGTAACTACGCCCTGAACTTTTTTAAGTAGAGAACTGTAAGAAATGCTGAAATTCTGCGCAGCAGTTGCCTAAAATTGTTACTTGGGTAATATTGGATCGGCCAATATGTTTGATACATTCTTACAAATTTGTAAGATTATTTGAAGAAAAATTGGAAAGATTTGGTATAGTTCAGGAAAATTTGCAAAAAATGCCAAACTTTTGGATCGATTTGCAACTGAAATGTAAAAATTTGGGACTAATTTGAAATTTTCCAACATTTTTACTAAGGTTGCACATATTAACCTAATAGCTACACTCCATTTTGCTTCCTCATGGGGGTAATTAGTGTAACATCCGTGCTGGTTGTTAGTATCTGCCAGTCTAGTGTTTTCAGGTTTCTGTAAATATGTTGATAAGTAAATTGTATATAAGATGTACCATTTATTGTAAATAGAGAACAGTTTTAGTCGTGTTTAACTGTCAAGGCGGACTTGTCTGAGTCCAACTGATATTACATTAGCACAATAATAAACATTTTTATTGTTGTAAAGGTCAGAGAAGTCAAAGCATTGTAATTGAAACTCCATAAGTAGCCTATAATTAAATCTATGATAACGAAATTTTGTTTTTTGCAAAATTCGATTTTGGTATTGGCATTGGGTTTCTTGATTGACTTTGAATTCAGTATAAGAAACTTACAGCTTTCTAGTCATACAGTCAAAATTTTAGGTCCCCTTCTTTTCAGTATATATGTAAACGATATGCATACGATAATTGATTGTAATTTAATTCAATATGCCGATGATACCTGTATATTCAACGATAATAAATCTACGCATTTATAAATTGAATCTGTAGCAAATAATTGCAACAAATTGACAACGTACTTTAACATGCGTAAGTTACTTATAAATGAATGTAAAACAGAATTTTATATTTTGCAGCCCTCTACAACAAATCATGATGTTTCAGTATTAACTCTTAATCTTAATAATATTAAGGTTCCATCTGTAGACAATTTGAAATATTTAGGAGTAATTTTTGATTCGAAGCTAAATTTTGAATCACACATTAAAGCAATAGTCCGAAAATTGGAAATAGGTATAAGAACAACTACCTGTGCAATAATTCAATTTTTCCATTCATTTATAATGAGTCACCTAAGTTATGCAAATACATTATTTACTGATGTAAAAGATGTTTTAATAAAAAACTTGATATTCAATTAAAATGGGCCCTAAACGTTTCAAGATAAATTCTTCAGGAACTAGGCAGTATATTGGTATGCCTATCCTTTTCCCAATACAGCTAATCGTAGTGAACACAATGTTAACATTTTGTAAGCTCATCCAGAAATTACCACCTCATAATATAATTTCAATGCCTGGATATATTCATAAGCAGAATTCCAGATCAAAACACTATCTGCATTAAGGGGTTTTAAAAGAATCATTCATTAATATCGCTATTCGAACTTGAAACTAATTGCCTAAAGAGGTAAAGAACATTAAAAAATTGGAAGCTTTTAAAAAGTACATTAATATTTTCCTTAAGCAAAAGTATATCTCGGGTAAAGCATGGCTAAGATACAAGTTCTACAAAAATGATTATATAACATCTTGTTCTTGAAATCCTGATAGTAATTTATCCCTATCCTGGTAGATTTATTGTATATGGAGCCCTATCCTATGGTAAGTGTTTGTATATTTGATGACGCTATTCAGATAAATTAGCAGTTTGTAATTGTTACTATTCATCAGAGTAAAGAATATCTTATCTTATAGCGATCTCTGTACCATTCCGAAACAGTTTCAGGTTGCGAATTTTTTATTATTGTCTTGGAACTTTTTCATTAGTGATTAATTCATCTTTTCCTTAAAAGTTTTTCAATATCAAGCTCTTCAATTGTCAACTCTGGAAAAAAACTTTCTTGTATATAAGATATGTCTTCATTCGGTAAACATTTGAATTAAGCGGTTTTTGCTCATTGAAGTGGTTCATAATTAAAATAGTTATTAATTCATTTCAGGGTGGATAGAATTCTGCTATTTAGGAAAAAAAACGTTTCAAATGAATTCTCAACCAAAACACATATTTTGTTTATAGTTGTTTTATTGAACTCTACATTTAATGTGCAAATATGAACCAAAACGAGGTTTTGTTGCAAGATGTCATTGAAACAATTGAATGTAGACAAGTGAAGTAAGGTCTTTCTCACAGTGTCGGCACCGTGCACTAAGTTAACCATAAATGAATTCCACATTGGATGCTTGTTTCTAAGCATCTTTATCTGCAAAAATAAAACAATATGACATGCTTTGTAACTATTAAAACCCGTAAAAAATAATGTAGGTTGAATAAATTGTTTTAAACATACCTGTGCTTAATTTTAATAAAAATATATCTGAATCGTATATATTTCTTTTTTATATTACATATTTGTATTTTTTAACAAAATCTTTAATTTTTCAAGTTAAATTTAATTTTTTGTGTTCAAAATTAAAATGTATATCATTTATTGCAGATCAAACTGTGAAAAATTTGTTGTTAATCACATACATTCATATACTAACTGTTAATTAAAATTTATATCGAAAACAAAAACAAAATCGCACAAATAATTTATAATTTAAGCAAGTATAATTTTAATTCAATTAAAATTATTATTCTAAATATACAAATGTTGCTATTTTTCACAAAATAATACAAAATTTAAAATAGGCACCCTTGGCTAAATATGGAAAACTAAAAGAGTAAAGGACTGTCCAAGCAGGCATTGCCTGCAGCAACACCACCATCAGCCTTTTTAACAGGCTTGGTTCTTAAGAGATGACCTTCAGTTTCATTGAACAGTTCTACTTTGTCGGAAGCTAGAATAACCCCAAATATACCCAATTCACATATTGTTGGAACAAGCTGTGCAACTGGCGGTTCAGTGATAATATAATTGTTAACAGCTGGAGGGTGTATTCTTTCCATGAGAATATAACTTTGTTTCTCTTCTAAATCCTTTATTCGATTTAATTCATTTACTAAAGCGTCATCGAAGAAATTGTTTCCTCCACCTTCCCGTTGAGGCTTCAACACATATCCTTCGGGATTTGAAAGAGCATTAGCGATGGCGTGGTCACTCTAAAGTAAGTACGGATAGGAATCACTAACAGTATTTAAATACACCCAAACTAAATATGTTGATTGTGTTTTAATGCGAATCTGTTCATTTTTAAGAATGGCTGAAATTGAAACCAGCCAATACAGCCAAACCTCGGTTCTCCACCATAATTCGTTCCAGAACCCTGTTCGAGAAGCAATTTGATCAAACACCGAAACTTTTTCCTATTACAAAGTGTAAATAGTTTTATTTCTTAAATTGAATAGTTGAATGCCCTACTTTTTTTCATTTGGTAGCAGTTTTACTGACTTTTTTGAAGACATCATTAGCGCCAAACACAAATATAAAAATGAAAGCATAACAGGACTTCCGCACACGAAAACGGTTCGTAACAAAGATAGTGATAGAAATTTTCGAACTTCGAAAGAAAAAATTCTCGAATTTTTCGTTCAAACTTCGATTTGTTAGAATTAGAAGCCGTTCGAGTACCGAGGTTTGTCTGTACACATTAATAATTAGAAAATACAGAAATAGGTTAGGCAGGACTGCAATTCTTACGTTCAAATTTCGAACATGTTAGAACTTTCAGTTTTTACTCACTAACGCAAATTTCTACACAATTTTACTGAAAACACGATTTTTTTTGATTAAATGATCATAAAATATAAACACATAAAGCACTGTTCAATGTTTAACTAAATTACTGTTTGGACAGTCAAATTTAAGCTACATTTGTATTTACTGAAAAATTTGGCAATGAGTTACATCCACCGATAAAAACCTAAATAAATTAATTGTATATAAAAAATTATGCCACACAGCTCTTATCCAGTTGACGTACATGCTATATGACAAGAGTATCTACCCAAAATAATTGCACTATGAGAAGAGACGTAATCTGATGCATTGCAATTGCAAGTTTGGCGGATAAAGCAGAAAATATTTGAAGAAAACATTTTACACGCTTCAAAAACCAAAAATATGTGTCATATACCACTCAAAGCAATTTGATAGCCTCTTGTGACAAAAAAAAATATTAGCATGCCAAATTCTCACTCAGAAGTAGTAAAGAGTTCCGTAATCAAATAGGTACTTCTAAATGAAGTCCAACCATAGTCAAGAACTAATTGCAGACATTTTCTGGTGATGAATGTGTGATGGCAGACTCGTGAGTCAAAGACTAAAAAAGAAACCAAAGTTTATTCTTCATTGTGCAGTAATGCTTAGTTTGCTAAAACAATCAAGAGACGTCAAATTGGCTAAATAATAATTGTTAGAAAAATTTAACTAGGTTAGGAGAGAATCAGAAGAATCTGTTATAGTAATTGTCAAACATCCTACTTCCATAGGCGAGGAAGTAATATCGATTTTTTGAAAGATGTGCACCACTAATCAATTCAATAGCGAAAGGCTTACGAATTTGTAGAAAAAACAAAGGGCTTTGGAAGAGATAATCACTTTCTTTTGTGAAAGATCAATTGTTTTTAGCTTTTCAGTAATTTTTTGGTAAAAACACTAAATTTTAGGTCAAAAAAATAATCGCCCTGCTAATCAGTAATCAAGACCTTTGAGATTGACGATATATTTGGAGTTAAGGTACCTTTTAGAATGACCAAAAGCTGAAAATAATGTATTCAACAATAAGACATCAGGAAATATCCAGCACTTATGACTTGTTTAAATTAAAGAAAATAAACTTCAAAGGTTGGGGGGGGGGCTAATACATGGTGGCGCCTTATACACGAGGATTAACGTTAATGCAAATAGCGTAGATTCATTGAGAATTAATTACACAATTAAATCAGGAAAATGATCATCACTTAACAAAATTTCAATTCAGATTCGGAAGTCTTCGAACCTAAATCATTAAGCATAAATTTACAACACTGACCTTTTGACATTGATATGAAGTTGTGGCAAAAATTTATTATATATTATAATTTAAATCCGAAAATAATAAGGCCTAAATATCAACTTTTTATATTAAATTGTTTTAGGCTTGGGACACTCCGATGATCGCATAACTCTGAATATTTTTCCATCTGTTATTTCGTAGTGATTACATGCTACCAAGATAGTGAAAGTTAATAAAATTAATCAAAGTAAAATATAACTTACTTCACTATTGAACTGAAGTGAGACTTGAGTTGCAAACGTCGACCGCAATTCTGAGATCGCATCATGGTCATTTAAAAAGCGCTCTAAAACAGCAGGTTCGGACAACACCTGCTGGATTTTTTTTAACCCAGACAGTTGATAAGCAATCGAAGGACATTTGATGGTTTGCGACAATTCCAGCAGTTCGCGGGCTTTCCATTCCTAAACATTGAAAAATAAAAATTCGTGTAGTGGAATAAAGGTGGATATTAATGAAATCTCTTTAAATAGAAAACATGGAATGAAACACTTTTAGTGGAAATATTTTCAAAATAAATGTTTTGGTTCTTACTAAAGACGTTTCCAAGTTATATCATCTAACGAGGAATATAAACTTTAAATTAATCTATCACCGTAAGAAGGGGATTGGAATTGAAAAAACGTATATTTTGAAGTTGCATCTGAGTGAATCAACAGGATGATAACAATTTCTGAAATGCATAATGTGCATTATAGTTGCCGTGGAAAAATGTGCCCTTACACTCTTCACTCGTTTTTCAATCATGCTTGTATCGCTGCTAATTACATTTTAACTCTCAACCCTCTAACAGCAATTGGTTAGAAAATCTAAAGGTCTTTCATCCGAAATAAATGAATTGAACATCAATAATACGACTGTAACAGACAAAACTCAAATACATTCCAATTCAAGATTCAAAGAACTTGGATATTCCAATTTTCCACCTTATAAGAAAAAACAAAATTCTGATAATCTCAAACAATCAAAACCATTTTCCTTTAGACTTGCTACAATCAATGAATTAGATAACATTGTTACAAAACTTGATACCAACAAATCAACTGCTTCTTATAATCTCCCATTTTTTATTATTAACCCTATTCCAGTTGAGGGGGGGGGCAAAATTGCCCCCCTGACTTTAGATTTTTCATAACTTTTTTTAGACCCTATTACACCATGACCACGTGACCAAAAACGATGGTACCTTTTTTTCTTTTTTTCTTAATGTTAACATGTCATACTACAACCCTACAAAGTTTTATCGAATTTCGTTAAGAAATGAGTATTCTAGACAGGGTGGGGCATTTAATCAATGTATTATTGATTGTCAATTTCCAGACTTACTAAAAAAATCAGTTATAACTCCCATATATAAAAATGACTTTTAGCAAAGTCTTTGAAAAACTGTTGTATGTTCAAATAAACGCATTCCTAAAATCTGAAAACATCCTATCAAATAAGTAATTTGGTTTTCGTGCTGGGCTTAGACCCAGGTTTTCCAATGTATTATGTCTAAGGTAACACAAATCAATGAAAAAAAACTTTCCTTTTTGTTTTTATATCAATTTGTTGGTTCAAAAAAT